>OOIL02003813.1:1906453-1946503 GCA_900332095.2 Cuscuta campestris
GTGATGGATGGAATTGGTGATGTTGAGATTCCACCTGAATTCTTAATTCTTGATACAAGTTCTCCTATAAAGAGTATAGTGGACTTCACTTATCCAAATATATTAGAAAATATGAAAAATTATTCTTTTTTTTAAGGATAGAGCATTATTCGCACCATTATTTAAGGATAGTTGAAATGATAAATGAATTTGTTCTATCCCTCATTCCAGGTAATGAAAAAGAGTACTTGAGTTCTGATTCTTCGTGCCAAGCAGAAACAGATGTAGGTGTTGATGGCGATTAGATAACGGTTGACTTTTTGAACAAAATCAAATATTCGGCAATCCCAAACCACAAAATAGTCTTGAAAAATGTGTACTGATTATGCGATTGAGGAACATTGACCAAACATCTGGATTATGTGATGGGACAAGATTAATCGTTCAAGAGCTGCGAAATAATGTTATCGGTGCAATTGTGGTTTCGGGAAATCGAGTCGGGGAAAAAGTTTACATTTCTAGAATGAATTTGGTATCATCTGATCCAGGGCTACCCTTGAAGTTTCAAAGAAGACAAATCTCGATCACCATATGTTTTGTTATGACTATCAACAAAAGTCAAGGTCAAACGTTGTCATTTGTGGGATTAGTTTTAACCAAGTCAGTGTTCACACATGGTCAACTATATGTTGCTGTTTCACGAGTGAAGACAAATACAAGATTAAAAATATTAGTTCTAGATGATAATGGAAACTCTTGCAACCATACCAAAAATGTTGTATACCCTGAAGTCTTTTAGAAAATTTTGTATTGAAATAAACATTGTTAACTCTACATTTTGTTCCTTAAATATTATTTATTTTACTTAGGTTTTTTCATTTGTATTATTAAAAATCATGCGAGCAATATATTTTCTTTATTCCAAAAAATAAATTTCATTGAAATAATTCAGAATCGACATAAATTTCTTTTGACCCCGTGCATGGCACGGGTCATAATACTAGTTAGATTTAAAAATAACAGTCTATATTCATTTAAAAATTAATGTCCCTAATAAATTCTAAGACAGTTACTGGAAAATGAAGAGTAAGTAAAAAAGAACGGATTCTTAATTGAAATTTATTGAACATAACTTATTATGTTAGTTAAAACTCCATTCCAATTTTAACTGTTAAATTTTACTAGAAAGTGGATGATTATATTAAAGCTCACATTTTTATTAGAGCAAAAGTTGAAGTTAAAACTATTGTAGGTCGATAGCTCACATTTTACGGAGTATATTACTACCTCCGTCCTTAAAAGCATACAGAGTATTTAAGTTTTTACTAGAATGTGTGCATTAATGGATCTCTTAGGTTTTTATACCTTAAATACGATCCTTACCACTAATCAGTTCTACATTTTGGCACTCCTAAATTCTTCTATGGTCTTAAGGTCCACACTCGATCTAGAGGTTTGGGCTTCAAAAATAGTCATTATTTCAACGTAACATTGCTATGTCAGGTAAGTAAGGTTGTCGATTTTTAACCAAAGTCAAGGCCCTTGTTTTGTGTGTTCAAAGCTAGCTAGATACTTCACAAATTCTACTTTTCTTGAAGCATGCATGGGGTAAAAGCGGGGAGGAGTGTTCTTCCAACGCAAGAGTTGGTTAAAGCAGGGGTATGCAAGCATATTGGGAATGGAGTTGAAACGTTGGCTTGGGGTACTCCGTAGTTACTGGACCGAAATAATCCATTTCTAAACAGTGTGTTAACTTCGCCAAGTGCTAACTTTCCGGTGAGATTTTTTATTGATGCAGGTAAGGGTTGTTGGAATATAGAGAGACTCCAAACTCATCTTGCAACGAGGTGTCTCTTAGGTGTAGATGTTGGAACTTGAGATGGCGTTTACTCAGTGAAGTCGGGGTATTGCAGGATCATGGGGGAGGCCACCCAAATTACAAGATTTTTATGTTGGTCATGTGTGCATCAATTGTCCCGTGGCTGAGGCTATGTGGGCCAAGTCACAATCAAATGTCGTGGGCGCTTTGTGTGCTGAATGCACTATAAGGCTAGGGTATACGCTTCTTCTAATACCAATTGGTTTTAGAAGAGTTGGTAGCGCCTGAGTGAAATTTCTAAGGAGTATATCACCTGTAAGATTCTTGAAACAGATCTCACAGACAGATACACATGATTCAACCAATGACAAAGAACGAGTTAAAACACAGCAGCAAACACACACACAGAATAAAGCAATAAATGACACAGATTTGTTCACGCAGTTCGGAGCGAATTCTCCTATGTCTGCGAGGCACACGTCTGTATAACAGCCCTCCACTAGATCATAGTAAAAGTTTATACAGATCAACAACAATATATCTAATAAAGTTTTGACTGAATAAGCTTACTATAGACCTCGAGTGACCAACTTTTTGCACTTGTCTCCTTGGCTTGTTACACCCTCTCTAGGTATCTTCCAAGGACGTGTTAGGCAGCCTTGTATCCAGGTCAACTCAGTACTCAACTCCTGGAAGTTCTTGACAATACATAGTCATGAATCGTATACAGGTGTGGTAGAATCATATGATTGATATCATGATATGTATCTCACACGCTAAGATGATGAATTATGCGTGGTCAAGTATATATATCTCTCTCTACCCCCTCCTTTCAAGGCCTTGGTATGTGTTTATATATGTGCGCAACCCTGACCTTCTACGAATATAACTCTCCCATGTGCTAGACAGTCCAAGATCCGTAAAACACGGTGGTTCAGTGGGTTTTTCGAAATACACAAAGTCTTGTAGGGCAAGATAGTCTTCGCCAATCCATCTCTTGAGAGCAACAACCTCTTGTGGAGTCCTCGTCTTGTAGAGTCCTTGTTACTACAGGTTTGTAGTGAATACAAGAATGATGACCAAGGGCCAACCCACGCTACACGCTATAACATCTACAACGACACTGAACTACCCTGGTGTTTGTGTGTTGTCAAAAATACTGCCAACATTCAAAAAAGAGGTTACACAGTGACAAATCTGACACTGAGGTCCTACAAGTGGTATCAGAGCCAAGGTTACGAGTTCGATTCCGAGTGGGAGCAATTGCTAAGGGGGAGATTGTTGGCCATGTGTGCATCAATTGTCCCGTGGCAGAGGCTATGTGGGCCAAGTCACAATCGAATGTCGAGGGCGCTTGTGTGCTGAATGCACTATAAGGCTAGGGTATGCGCCTCTTCTAACACCAATTGATTTTAGAAGAGTTGGTAGCGCCTAAGGTGCTACGTTTTAGAGTGGAGCCAACTGTGGAGGATTCAAGTCGCTCCCAAAGTGAAGGTTTGTGTTTGGCATGCACTTCAAGGTATCCTCCCTACTGTTTCGTTCCTGAACTCCAAAGGTTTGGAGATTGATAATTGTTGTTCCATTTGTGGCCAGTTGGGTGAAACAATTGATCATTTATTTCTTCATTGCCCAATTGCAAAATTTGTGTGGGATTGTAGTAACTTTCGTATGGTTAAGCGATGGGCAACGAAGTTGTCTCTTAATATATAAATTACAGAAGTTGTCCACTGTTTTTTATGCATCTTTGTTCCCTGCTTCATGTTTTGTTGGTGCTGGGGAGTGGTTTTCTCCTCTTCAAAGGATATCCAAGCAGCTTTTTCTCGATGAATGTTGTGCACACAAGATCCATTGTTGGCAAAAACTATGGCATGCCGGGAAGCTTTTTCATGGCTCAAGAATTTTTAGACTCCAAGTTGTTATTTTTTTAGATTGCCTCTGTGCGTTGGAGGCAATCAATCAAAGTGGTGTGTCTGATATGCCTTTTATTTCGGTTCTTTGATTGATGAGTGTAAGTCTCTCTTGACATCGTTTGTGTCTATTTCGTTTCTTTTGTTTTTAGAAATTGCAATGTGGTAGCGCATACATTAGCTAAGCAGGTGGTGATTGGAATTTTGTTCCTCCTGATTTTGTTGTTTATATGTTGGATTAATGAAATTTATTTTTATAAAAAGGTCCACACTCATTTTATGTACCTTAGTATATAAACATCATTTATGATTTACTCTTTGAAAAAAATAAAAGATCTTCATGTCAGCATATTAAAAGTATGAAAAGACACACATTTCAGGTCTAGACCTTTGGATCATGGAAGCAAAACTCTTTGGCACTATATATTATGAACTACTGGTTTTACATCATTCTCTCCATTGCAAAATTATTGTCATGTTCCCTTATTCACTACTCAAACTTTTTATTTTTTTATATTCGTGAATCAATTCTTTTAAATGACAATCATGTCAAATGATTTTTTTATAGAGCATTTGATGTAGTCTCTTAATATATAAATTTTGTTTTTAAAAAAATTGTACTATTATTTAAATAAATTGAATTATAAATAAATTCAATACTTTTAGGTCCAATTTTACAAAATAAGATTATATTTTGATGAAAATACTAAAATAAGTGTAGTGCTCTTTTGTGACCTAACTAGGAGTTCATATTGCAATCTCACACTTCACACTACCATATTGCCACGACACATTGCCACAAAAGGGCCGCCACACTATCACTAGAGCACTGTCGTCAATTGTTGGAGCACCGTCGTACGTGGGTCGTCGGAGCTCCGCCACTGGTCATCGGTGTTGAACACCATTGACCAATGATCCACCACACACTGTCACCACACTCCACTATATTGAATTATAATATAAGTTTAATATAATTGAGTTTATCTTATGATATAGTTTTGATAGATCAAATTTTTATACTGTATATTTTTATAAATCATGCTTAATTTGTGGATAAAGAGTGTTACTGTTTGACCAAAAAAGTCAAAACAGGAATAGTTTTCAAGAACGGAGGGAGTATGCAATTTGTATTTTTATTTCTAAATCAATTTGTAAATAAAATGATTTTAAAAGAGATAATTTCTTACATTGTTAATAGTGAGAATATAATTTTTAGAGGAAATGAATATTTTTAATACAAAATATCAATTCCAATACTCCGTACAATGACCTTGTTTGGGAACGATATTTTCGATTAACGTTAGCGTTTTGGATTAAATTTTAATGATATAGCTAATTGCTAAAAGCTACCGTCAGATACTCTTTTTTAAAATGTAAACACTAATCTCTAACGCTGATACCAAGTGGGCCCAATATTGAATATAATCCCTCTATTCCTCTCCTACATACGAGATATTTATTTCCTCTCCATTTTTTCTACATAATTTCATAAGTAGACATAATTGAAATATATAATGTGTCCATTTTAGTTGTTCCTTATAAGAATGTCAAATATAAAAAAATTTAAATATAAAATTGCATAAAGTAAAACTTACAAAAAAAATCATAGCAAAATAAAATTGAGAAATTTTCTTAAATAACACTAAAAACATAATGACTTTCTCCAAATAGCACCACATGTGTTTTTCTTCCCAATGTAGCACTTTTAGTCATTATGCATTAGTCATTATTCAAGCAAATATTTACCATCACAGGACATTATGGACATTATTAAGTGCTATTTAGGGAATAAAACAATTTAAGTGCTATTTAGGAAAATGACTTAAGTTTTAGTGTCATTTAGTGCAAATATTTCAATAGAATTATATAAGTAGACATAATTGATGATTGGATTCTTTCCCAATTGAGAGGATTGATTTTTTATTACGAAATAGTTGTAAATAATTTTTATTTCTAAAAATAGTTATTATTGATTACATGTATTTGATTTTTATGAGATGGATTGAGTTAAAGTCTTGAGAGTGAATTTAGAAATTCAAAGAGGCACCTATAGACTTTTTTCATATTATATGCATCCCAATGATAACATCTGAAGTATTGGATCTTAAGATCCTTCCTAAGGGTGGGTTCGGTTTTGATGATTCGATTTTTAACTAAAACCAAACACAAGACGAAAGGTAAGTTGGTGGTTCATTCCTGTTCAATTTTGCATAAAAAATATGTAAATTGTTGGATATTCAGTTTGGTTTTATGTGATTTTTATTTTTTAAATATTTTTTTGGTTTTTTCGGTTTTTAAAAGTAAAAATTTATAAGCATTCAAAATTGTATAAAAACTAACTTAACGAAGCAATGACAATACGTAAGTTTGGGTTTAGTTTTTTTGCTTGATTTTTACACACCAAAAAAAAAGCCAAATGAAAGGTTAGTGTTTCATTCGATTCAATTTTACATACAAAAAATGTGTCAAGTGTCTAACAAACATCTAGAAGATTTCAAATACTCTTAAAGACATCGTATGTAAAATCAATTACAGAGAATTTGTGTTTCTTGATATAATACTTTCATTTTCATTATAACATCAAAGTTTTTTTGTGTAAATATGTTAACTACTCATATTAATTTTTAATGTTATATAAATCTATATTAGGATTAGTTATTGGTGTTTATATTCTTAGATTTTTAAAGTTTATGATATAGTTAAAATGTTTAATTAATATTTAAGAAAAAACTGTAATCGACTAGTAATTTATTTACATTTTTGTTTATATGATTTTTATGCATATCACATATACTTATATAAATAAAATGAAGCATATAAATAATTTCAGTTTATTTGGTTCGGTTCGGTTTTTTTAAAAGTAAAAACCAAAACGGAATCAAACAACAATAGTTCGGATTGATTTTTTTACATTCGGTTTTAGTTTTTTTCTATCACGTTTCGATCAATTTCGATTCGCTTTTTGATTTTCCAAACCCAGCCCTAATCCTTCCTCACACTCTTATGAGAAGCCCTAAGGGCATCCCCAATATGATGGGGAGTTTTTAGAGAGTTTTAATAAAAATTAGATACGTGTAATCAATAACAAATATTTTTATACTCTCTCCGTCCCAAATTTGCACGGTCGAATTAAATTTCATTCATTTCATTTCTATATTTTTGTGATAATGTGATAAAATAATATATAACTATGTCACCCCTAGCCTTATTTCGTAACACTTTTGATGTAGTTTTTTAATATATGAAGTTTGTTTTTTAATTCGGCTCTAATCATCTATTAATTTGTATTGAAAATAACTTTACCTAAACATCGTAAATCGATATATATGATTTAAATTGAGACTAAAGAAGTAATAAAAAAATGCAAAAGAAATCTCCCCAGATAAAAATAAAAAAGTATAAAATATCAAAACGAGATTTTAAGTCTTTTAAGACCAAAATATGAGTATAATGGAAGTGTGTTATAAGAGTACGAGCTGACAGTGTGATAGAAAAAGTGGTGATAGTAATATGACAGTGTGATCAGTCAATAGCTGGCGATCAACGCCGACACTAGGTGGCCGACAACGACGGATGACAGTGTGTTAGTGATACTGTGGCAGTTGCAATGTAAAACTGTAGTGAATGTGGTAGTGTAATAATAATGACAGTGTAAACTTCTATTCTGGTTTTAAAAAACATAGCACTAATATTTCAATGTTAATAGTTTTTTAGTCTTAAATACAAAGTTCTCCCAAATACCAATCCTCCCTGATCGAAAAAACCAATTGTCAATTATGTCTATTTATATAATTTTATTTTGTTATGCTTTTATTTGTATAATCTTTATTTTATACAATTTTATATTGGTGGCGATAAACCACCGAATATATTAAATTATATAATGTTTAGAGAGAGAGAATGCAAAGTAGGAGTATATTCACTCAAAAATTTAAATCTATCCTTTATAATGAGGGGTCTCAGCCCTTTTATAGGGTATACAATACAATTGGTCAAAGCCCTTTGATCGAGGTTCATCGCTTAGCGGATGTCACCTTTCCCTTAGTCTTGTCCTTTTCATCCTATCGTTATCGCCAGGTCTCCATCGCAGGTCGCTATCTTCACGTTGTTGTCATGCAGTCCGGGCCGGGCTTGGGAGACCAAGCCGAGCTCGTGTGCCAAGCGGGTATGATCGAGTCGAGCTCGTGTGCCGCCCAGGTATGATCGAGCCGAGCCTGGCGCTCTTTCCTATGACGAGGGGCCCAGCTGACGTCAGCCCTAGGCTGACACGGGGTTACCCTCCGTCATATATTTTAAATTTTTTATGTTTTGCATTCTCTTAAGGATATTCCAAAATCGATTCATTTTACATTTCAATTATGTCTATTTATACAATTTTGATTTATTATGCTTTTAATTTTATTTTATGAATTTTTTTCTATGTGTGTTACTTAAATGATTTTATTTATTTTAAGCTTGTTAGTTTTATAAAGTTTTCTCAAATTTTATCACTACTACACATATCACCTTTCCCAGCCGATAAATTAAGCTTTACACAGCGGTTCTTAACCGCTGTATATGCCCCCGGTGGGAAAAGTCCAGACTTTAGACAGCACATAAATATTCGTTGTCTAAAGTCAGTATTTTAGACAGCGGATATTTGTCCGCTGTCTAAAGTCCGCTTCTCATAGCGGATAAATATCCACTGTCTAAAAAAAAAAAATTTTAAAAATAAAAATATTTGATACTACATACTACAAGATTACAATCGTACACATTTTTTTGAGCTATAACTTTTCTTTAACGGGTAACATGTAAATTATTATTACTCAAATCAAATGAATACATCAATGTCAAATGCTTAACCATAATAATGGTTACGTGCACAAGAGACAGTTTCAAGCCTAGACTACCAGAAATAATTACAGGTCTTCCATCACTGCCTAGCATCGTCCAGTAGCTCTGTACGGAATAACCTTTCGTCGTAGATGATTGCACAGGACTCCCCACACCAAGCAGAACGTGTACTCCACAGCAGGCCCATTTCCGTAGTGAGGCAACCCCATATACAAAGTTCTTTTCATATAATGAAAAAGGGGTCGATCCCAAAACCTGTACAATAAAAACATATGATGCTGCTAAAGCATCCTATAAACCAAATTAACACAATACATAACAATTTAAAACAAAACAACAATCCAGTAGACTCCATTCAAGCAGCTTCCCAACCAAAGCATCTTCAAAATTTCCATAACATAATGACCTAAATAATATCTTGAACCAAAGAAAGACAGTTCTTCAAAGTCAGCTCTCAATATCGAGTTTCCAGTGTGTAAAAATATTAAAATGATAGAAAGAAAAATTTAGTAGCTTGGTTTCTGTTCAAGCAGAGTCGCTAGCAAGGGTTCCTAAGTTCACTTTAGATTTTACAGCTAGAAATAGTGAGCACATACAGTAAGTAGATTAAGCATCCCCTAGTTTAAAAGATAAAAAACATGTTGCACTGAAGTAGTTTAACATGTTGCACTTGCTAAACTAACTTAAATAATAAATGTAGTAGTTTACCCATAAAAAGTTTTCTTAATAAATTAAAGGAAATTCTACATGTGCAGACACATAAAGGATAAAGGATGATATTGTATTTGACTCTTTGCTCTTCATTACAGTTATTTCAGATCCACAAAAAGATAACCTCATAACTACTTTTTCTACTTAATTATCATCTTATCCAGCTAAAAAAAGAGAGAATTGAGTTGACAAAATAATTATCACTATTTATACCTTAAACCTCGTGGCTTCAACTGCAATACCATATCTGGGATAGAAAAATTGAAATTGAAAAACCTGAGAAGGAACTTTCGCAGTTTGTTAATCAAGGTAGTTTTAGTCCCCTCCTAAAATTCCAAAATTGAATATAGGAAACTTATCAAGAAAAGAAAACAAACTAATAAAGGTTGAGAAATTAAGTGTTTGGCCTATTAATCGGTTATACTATCTTCAAGAGTCCCAAATCACCTCAAACATTTCAATTTCATCTTAACACTTATTGAATGTTTAGTCCAAATGCCCATATTAACCTACGAAGTAAAAAAAGGAACATCCAAAGTAAAAGTGGCTCATTCTTTCATTTATTTAAAATTTAAAAGTAACAAAAGTATTTTTAAAAGTGGAAGTCAAAAAATTGAAGGCATAGAGAAACAAAATAAAATACCCAATTGTGAAATATTGTGAGTCTTCGTCAATTTTGGAATGAGTCCAATTGGTATATGCAGTGCTTGAAATTGAAATCATGGGGTTCTGAATCTAAAAAACCATAGCAAACATTTTTGTTTTTCTATGTTTAGATTCGAAATGGAAAGAATTGAAGAAAGACTCTTGCACATGGAAATGAAACATATACCTTAATCGAAGGTTGAATTGAAGCGAACGAACTAGAAGGCATGACTACCAAAAGGAAGGGGAGGCGCAGACATGATATCGTCATCGGCATATCAGTGTTCGTTGGCGGCGGCTGGAGAAGAGGCTAGCGGACAGTGTTGGGTTGAGAAAGAGGCTAGGGCTAGACTTGGAGACGGGAAATGAATTTAGGGGCAGCTTTAGAGAGTTTATAATATTCCCTGCAAAAACTAGTGAAAGTGTAGCGCCCCTTAAATTGTACAGTACAACACTCAATTTTTAACTTTTCACAGCCATTTACAAAAATCCGGTGTTAAAAGTGGGCTGTTAAAAGGCCTTTTTGTAGTAGTGTATGTTGATTTTTTTAATGGTTAACTATATTTATAAAGAAATTTAATAGAAAAATCAATACATAATACAATTGTATATTAGATAACTGACTAAATAGAAATAAAATTTAATAGAATAAAAGATTGTAGAATGTTTATTTGGCAGAAAATTTGAAATATTAAAATGCTAAAAATATGAAAGAATATCAAGACCAGTCGTATTAGGAATGTCCTATTATGGAGAGCAACATTTTGAAATGAGTATATATTGAAAAAATGTAGAGGTACCCCATCTCCCAGGTGGTGTGCCTGAGTGTACACCACCCTTCTAACAAACATACACAAAAATTCACTATTTGTGAGAAATAGAGACGATGGGTGTTTGTGTGGAACACATACAGTGGGTGCTTATGTGTATTTGTGAGAAGGATGGAGTATAACTGAGATACACCATTTGTGATACCCCTAGCAAACCCCATATATATTTGTATTGAGGGCACGATTCCGTTGACACTGGCTAGCGTTGCCACTAGCGATGTTATTATATTTTTAGAACAACTTTGGTGTTCCGTTCGCAAAACTGATGGTTCGTGCTCTCCTAATCCACTCTATAACCCCCCTCCCCCCTCTCCCCCCACCATAAACTTTCTCCAAATATGTGGCTACGCTTCTAAGATGGGGTACAAGGGTTAGACTAGGGTGGGAGTGGAGTGGAGGATTTAAGAAAAGGATTAAAAAGTAGAATCATCAATTTTGTAAATAGGGCACTAAACTTCAGACTAGCGAGTGTTGTAGAAATTAGGAATGAGCAAGTACCGAACTGATCCCAAAATTTTTCGAAAAAACCGAGATTACCGTAAACAAAAAAATACCAAACCGATAAAATATCGAAAAAGAACCGTACCATACCGAATCGAATGGTCGGTCCGGTATTTGGGATCGGTACGAGACAACTTCTCATACCAAAAAATCCTGAACCGAATATATATACAAATATGTTATAAAAATAATAATAATTTTATATTTCTTCATTAAAACTAAATTGATTTTGAAAAGTTGGTTCAAGTGTAGATGAATTATAAATAATATTTTATTTATATATTTAAATTTTATGTTTTTGTAGATAAATATTAAAAATTTAACAACATTTGAAATACTATATTGTTATCATTCTTTGTGTTTTGTTTGTGAAATATGAAATACGGAGTATAAATTAAACTAAGTTTTATAAGCATTTTTTGCATATTATTCTTTTTTAATTGTTTATTTTTCTTTATTTGAATGTACTTTCAATTTTTCCAAAATAAAAAGTTTTATGTATTTCAAAGTATAAATTAGGCATGTGTGTATGTCTATATATATATTCAACTCAATTTTTACTGAAACATACCAAATCGATAATTCGGGATCAAGATCGGTACGATGTAAACTTTTATATCAAACTGAAATATTTAGTACGACATCCATACAAATCAAATATCGTAACACGCTCACACTATTAGAAACTAGTATCAACCAAACTTGACATTGCATTACATATCTTTTAACGTGTGAGAGTTGAACAATTATTCGGATAACCAACAATTATTTGCCCCCGTCCTCTCCATAACCACTCAAATAGGCAAGAAAATTAAAAAAAAACAAGTTAATAAAAATCAAATATAAATGAGTAGTTATGGAAGGGTGGGGACAAATGGAAGATCAATTAGAACCTATAAGTCAATCCTCCCTGATGCTCATTCCGATCATCAAAGTCATAATATCCGGCGATCTTTGCACCGCCCATAACCTTAAACGTCTGCAATCTCCGATCGTCGCCCAATATGTTGCTCTCTCCGGGCCATTCCCCACGCCACATCTCGACTCCGTCGCCGTCCCCATCCCAAAACGCCCAAACCCCAAACCCTAATTCTTCCGCTCTTGTCCAGAAGGAGAACGGTAGCATTTCTTCGTGGATCACAGCGAATTCGGCCTCCAGAAATCGCCGGCACAAAGTTCTAGACGAAGACACGTATGTCGCGTCCATAGAGAAGATCATCGAGCGGGATTTCTTCCCTGACATCCCTAAGCTCCGGGATCGACTCGACTGGCTCGAGGCTGTCCGCACGGGAGATCCTCTTCAGATTCGCGATGCACAGCTGAAGATTATCGAGCGCCGCCGTGGAAAAGCACAAGGTTCAGACACTGTAGGTAAATCTCGGACTCCTGGCTCTACATTTTTCAGAAATTCAATCACCCCCTTTGAGGATGTTTACAAGCCCCCCACCCCGAGCGTGGCCGGTAGTGCTAGTCATAGTTGTAACCCTTCTGTGAATACTGATGGTGATAATGGTGAGTGTGAGGTGGATACGTCCTTGCCGTTAGATGATTTCATGAGAAGGTACACCAGCGAGGACAATGAGAGCTTCTTTAAGATTATTGAGAAAACTAATAGGAAGAGGAAGGAGCGGTACGGGTTTTTGATGGGAGGTGAAAAGGAGGAGGGGGATGTGAATCTGATTGAGGGTTCAAAAAGAGAGAAGGTCTCCACAGATGGATATGGAACTTCGGATCAACCGATTGCCACATTGGAAGGGTGGAAGTACACTGCAAAGAATCTTCTCATGTACCATCCGGCTGATAGAGGGGAGGCGCCGTTGACAGAAGAAGAATTGGCTGAAAGGCTTAAGGGTATGACAAAGGAGATTAATAGGCCAAACACCCGTTTTCACGGCAAAACTACAGAAACTTGTATGAAAGAGGATGATACGGTGGCTGTTCTTTATTCACCTGTTCCAGGAGCTACACCCCTTCCTTTCATAGACAGAAGTGGGGACAAATCGAAGAAGTATGATCTAGAAGATCTTAGGAAGACTCCCAACCAATTCTATATAGAGTTCGGGAAGAAAGCCGAAAACGGTTACAGTTACGTTATGACTCCATCTCCTGCACCGGGTGTAGATGGGTCCCCCTTCATGACTTGGGGGGAAATTGAAGGGACCCCACTAAGGTTGGAACCAGAAGACACCCCTGTTGATATTGGTGGCAATGGAGAAGGGCCCCACTATAACGTACCAATGCCAGCTTCCAGAGATATCAAGGCACATTCTTTATCTCGGGAAGCTTCAAGGAAACTCAGGGAGAGGTCGAAGATGTTTCAGAAACCACCATTGCACTCTCCTGTCAGAGGGGGGAGTGTGAGCCCAAGTGGACGGACTCTATCTCCAGCTGCACAGAAGTTTGTGAGGAACGCCATAGCCAAGACATCACGCTCTTTGGATGAATCTTTGAGGGCTAGCTATCGGGGAGCAAGTCCTGGGTTGGGCACTCCTAGGAGTTTGTCAAGGTTAGGAAGAGATGGTAGTTTGGCTGCTTCCAGGTCTCCTTCTGTTAGAGAAGACGGCTCTAATCCTCCTTGGTAACTCTCTATTTTCTCTTGTACTAATGTTCTGTATTATATAGCCTTTTTTTATCAGTTGACTTTGATGATTATGGAGTCGAGAGTTGAAGTATGCGAGTTTCTTCATCAAGTTTGCATCGATTGATATAGTGTCTATAAGTGCACCGTATTGAACGCAACCCCACGAAAGGGGGTCGGTGCAGGAGCTTTGATTGTTTTCCGTTGGTTTGATGTTAACTAACTTTGAATTTTCATGGTAGTGTGGTATGTTTTTTTATATAAATTATTTTGTCAATGTGAAAGTTACTAGTTGAATCAGTTTGGATAGGGTGCTTAGTCTTTATCTTGATATAGAGAATGTGTACACATAGGTTGTGTTTTTTTAAAAAAAAAGGTTATACCCCAACCCCTAGGTCCCCTAGTGACACTAGGATGAGAGAGGTTAAATTGAGTTATAATCTCAATCTGGTTAAAAGAATGTGATTCTGTCCCTGTTCCATGCAAGACTTTCATCATTAGCATGGTGATTCTGTTTGGTCATTGTTAGAATAGGATTTGAATATGGGTTAACCATATGTGATAGGGAAAATGCTAGGGTGCCACCACATGGGTGCTACCATGGGTGCACCCATGCTTCACACAGACGATAATTGTCTGTGCGACACAGACAATTATCGTCTGTGTTTGTCTGTGCGAAGCATGGGTGCACCCATGGTAGCACCCATGTGGTGGTTGTGCTTCTCCCCTACCTAAAGTACGCCNGAAGGCTATCAATGGTAAACTCAATTTCTGTTTGAACCCGCTTATGGCCGAGGCTTTGGCTCTCAAGGAAGCTTTAACTTGGATCAAAGACAAATCCGTTCCAAGAGTCCAGGTTTTTTCAGATTGCATGACTTTAATACGCTCCATCAGTGATCATCGGTTCGTGGGTTCATCTTTTGAAGCGATGACTATTCTTCAGTGCAAATCGCTTATGCAATCCTTCAGTTTTTGTTCTTGTGATTTTATTTCTCGTCATTTTAATTTCCCTCATATTTTAGCCTCTGAGGCTTTTGGTCAACAATCCTGTTCGTCTTGGGACTTTGCTCCATTTGATTGTATCCCAAACTCTTTAAATTAATGGAATGAATTTTGACTTCAAAAAAAAGAGGTAAAATCACTATTATTTTATCAAATTAGTAATGAAAATAGAGGAAAAAATGAATAAAATTTGATCCTATAAATAAAAAATATGCAACTTGATTTAGAATCGAGAAAGTGATTTTTTTAAATGAAAGCTATATTTATATTCATTCATATCAAGTGTTAAAACATCAGAAATAAGGTTTGAAGGGATAGAGACCCTTCCAAAAATTCAGACATAGAGTCAGATGCTCAGCTAGCCAATGAGCCACCTAATTCGTTGTTTTGTTTGAAAAAAAGACCAAGAGAGAATGAAACTCTAAGATAACTACTTTGCAATCTTTCACGACTCCGGAGAAATATGATGTGTTATCCTCCTCAGCTTGGAGGGCTTTGAAAAGTATCTGATTATCCATCTAGGCCATTATGCTCTCCTCCATAAACATTGCTCCAAGCCAATACAAAGCCTCCTGAAGCCCCATTGCCTCAGCCATTAAAGCACTCTCCACAATCTCCATTCCACGAAGCACCCCCCGATAAAATGTTGCTCATCACGCACCATCCCCACCTTTGCCACACTTGTACTCAAATCGAAACTAGCATCCACGTTAGATTTTAACACATCGAAGTTCGGGGGTCTCCATCTCATACTCGTATTACCTTTCGCTCTCCTATCATCATAGTTGTGTTATTTCTTTCTAACTTCAAGCCATTCCGTGTACCACTGGAGTGCCTTGGAAACCAAAGTTGTAGAGTGCATATACTTCTTGTGCCATACTAATTGATTACTCTACTTTTACTTTCATAATTCATGAAAGAGTAAAATTCTTTACTAAAACCAGTAGAAAGTACCTCACAAGTCAGGGAGGATTACATAGAGGCTAGACATATATCTTGATTCTTGATTATGAGAACTTTAAGAAGAGCTTTTACACACATTAAACAACATTAAAGATTACAAAGACAAAGCTTTAAATCCCCACCTGAATAAATACTACTCGGTATATTATACACAAAAGTTTCAAGACAATGGTGCAACTTCAATGGAGGATTCCAGCAGCAGCAACACCTTCTTCTGGTGGGAGTCTTCTTCATCAGACACGGTTTTCGCAGGCCCGATTCCATTCACATAATGCTGGCGACACAGCGGCATGTACATGTCGCACCCGCCTATGAGCTCCGTCCGAGTCTCGTCGATCTTCCTGTAGGTGAAGAAGGCTCTCTTCCCGCATATCTCACACCTCGCTGTCAGTTTCTGGACTGTGTTGGCCAGGGGAATTATGTCCAGAACTGACCCGAATCTCCTCCTGTCAAAAGCCAATTCAATTTGATTTCGATTCGGGTTGCAATGTGCAGTTGTCATATGAAGAGGATATGAATGTAATATACCTCAAATAATCGCCATCAAGGCCGGCAATAATCAAGGTTTTGCCGTCCAGATCTGCAGCTTCGCAGCAGAAATCATACAGGTCCTCGAAGAACTGGGCTTCATCGATGCCGATCACGTCCACCTGAACCACGAAGAACATCGATTACGAGACTTGAAATTGTTAGACAAAAACCAGACGAATTCGCCAGATCTAGAAGAGAATCGGGGCGAACCTTTTCATAGGCCTCAGATCCGAATCTGTGCTTGAAGGAAGAGAGATCCGGCAACGCCCAGCAGGGGAACTTGGTGCCGTCGTGCGTCACAACTTCATCCACCGCATATCTGGTGTCCTTGCTCGACTTTATCATCACGACGCTTCTGTTTCCCGGTTCAAACAGAGAAAATGATCAATCGGCTTGAATTCTAAAACCTAATTGAGATTGAAATTGAAGAAGAGAGCTGAGTATTACTGCGAACCTGCCACTGTTAGAGTCGGATTTAATGCGGCGGAGGAGAGCGGTGGTCTTGCCGGCGAACATGGGGCCGATTATCACGTGGATTTCGCCGGACTTGGGAATCGCCGGGACAGGGCTAGAAACATGGTACTTGAAGGAGGCGGATGAAGACATGACGATAGCTGGAGATTAAGGAGAGAGACCTGCAGCTCTGCGTACGGCGGCCAGTGGTGGAGATCGGATTTCGATGGTTGCGGTTTTATAGAATGGAAATGTGCTTGGTAAGCTTCGCAAATTTCGGAGGGAAACTCCATTTTTAATGTTTGAAAGTTTGAATTCTGGAGGGATCTAAAAAAAATTGAAATCAATGCCGTACCAAAGACGACTATACGATTAAATAAAAAATTTCAAAGCAACCTTTAAAAAAACAAGGTGGAAATTGGAAAACAGCCTAACTAATCGCCGGCCGGTTTTACTTTTTTATCTTTTTTTGTTCGAAAATACACCCTCTATTCCAAAAAAAAAAACTCTTCATTTCCTTTCATACAATTTTAAGAAAAGTAAAATGATGTAAATGAAAGTGAGACAGCAAAGGAGAAAAATCGCAACCTACGTAAAGTTTTACAAAATTGAAAAGACAAAACTTTTTAAGACGTCTCGAAAATGAAATAAGAAATACTTCATTCGTTCCACAAAAAAGTTTTCATTTTGAATGGTATTTAGTCAAATATTATTTACACGCTTTAATTACAAATTGTGTAATCAATTTGTAAAATAAATTTAATATAATTGAATTTATTTTAGGATCTAGTTTTGATATCTCAAATTTTTTTAGCATTTCTTTATTTAGATTATATTTAATTTATGGTCAAAGCGTGTAACTGTTTGACCAAAAATAGATCAAAATGAGAACTTTTTTATGGGACGGAGGGAGTATTATCTTTAAAAGGACGGAAGAAGTAATAGTAAATGAAATTAGAAAATAGAACATCAAGAACTGGAGGTATTTTTTAAGAACATTGGAAATACTTTTCAAGCTCCGGGCTTCAAACATTTTCTCTCCGTCACATTAGCTTTAATCTCATATTAACTTATCTCACAGTTTCACTGCAAATGGATTTGAAGCTTGGGCTTCAAATTGAGGCTACAAACCTTTATTTTTTCAATTTTTAATACACACTTCATAAAAGTAAATTAATAAGATTTCATTAATTAATTAAATTTAAACTGCAATAATTCATTAAATAAAAAATTCATTCAATAAAAAAGTACATTACATTTATAAAAAAAACTAAAGCATATCGTATTTAGCCTTAATCTCATTTTGTTTTTCTCGTAATACATTTTTTGAATTCCGTTAACTTATAAAGGTCAGTTTCCACAAGTTCGAGCTCCTCCTTCTCTATCATTCATTTCTCCATCTCTTCTTCCCTAAGATTGAACAACCACATTTCTTCAACCATTTGTCTACCGATATTGTCGTGAGAGGAAGCACAGCCCGAGCAAATTAAATTAGTCTTCTTTCATCTGATCGACCGTGGACTGGGTCCTCGTCATCAGAGCCGTCTAGGTTGATGGGAGACCGACCTTTGTTCCGACGAGCCAATAGTGTTAGACAACAACAATAATAGTATTACTTATGGTAGTATTCGTTTTGATAGTGTTTGATTATTAGTCAACCTTTTATTCTTATTTATATTAGATGTTAGTTTTCATTCTCTATTTCTAGTTGTATTACGAATCTCTCCTATATATATATATATATATATATATATATATATATATATATATATATGTATGTATATATATATATATATATATATATGTATATATATAGACACACACACACACTCCATAATTGAATGTGCAATATTATTATTCCAATATTTCAACATGGTATCGAAACCACCGTTCTTGGTGGCATTCATCTTCACACCTGGCAGGCGCCATCGTCATTAGCAGCCCATCAAACCATTATTCTTTTTTCTTACCACCCACAAGTATTTGCCTAGTTAACCCCCCCCCCTCCCCCCCGCTGCCTCAGATCTAATGCAGTGCCTCTATATTCTTCCTCACATCACTGCAGGCGACTTGTGCAATAGGTTGGCACTCATCTTCTATTTTTAGCATAAAAAGGCTCACGTCCAGGAGTGCCACCGTCGTCCCGCATGTGTCTCTCCGCTGTATCTTCCTCCTCCGCAAAAGGGAGTGTCGCTGAAAGATCTCGGATATACTGTTAATTTGAGAAATCAGTCACCGCAAATGAGTCAGACCAACCAATTTGCTACAGGTTGAAGCTGCACTAGCTATACAACTGTTCTAGTCTTAGTAGCTATTCTCGTACGGTCATCACTACCTCTTCCTCCTTCTGCATCAACCTCGACGGAGGATCTTTTCTTTGATGATATAACCTCAGGGTTGCAGATCTGTTGCCATTTCGGTGAACAACTTAAAACTTTCCAAAAATCAACGAGGACTTTACGTTGGTGTCCGTCGTCGATCTTGATACCGAGCGGTGGTTTGCCGTTGAATATTGGCATCGTTCATCCCACTTTAATTTTCTTGGACGGGGTGCATTCCTCGTACACATTGATAAACTTTTGGACTTTTCTATTTATGTTGCCCATTTGGAAGTAAGTTGGTCTCCGGTTGCTAGTAGAGGTCCTTGTTTATTGCGGCAAAGAACTTCTCCTCAATATGATCCACATCGCAACCCTTGTTTGATCGGAACCTTCAAAATATACTCATTCCGGTTCTAAAAATATTTTCTATTTTGACTTTTTTGGTCAACATATGCCAAATTTTTATATCACTTATTAATTTAGACTATGTTTTTGTGGTCAAAGAGAGACACTGTTTGACCAAAAAAGTCAATATAGAAAATATTTTTAGGACCGGAGGGAGTATAATTTAACAAAAATCTACAATTTTACACAAATACATAAAAAGAACATATTAATTATATATTAAAAAATTTATATAATTTTACCAACGATAGGATGCTCCGAGACGTCGACTCACGCGGACGCTGACAAATTTTCTTTCTCCGGTGTCCATTTTTGAATTAACCATGCCACCTCAGCTCGGTCATCGGCTTTTCGGCCATCTAGTGCGGCTTGTGACTCTTCCAACGTGCACTTTTTTTGTTCACTTGGTTTTGGTTGAGTTTCGGAAACCGAATCTAGATTCACCGAGGTTTGGATTTTGTAAAATGTCAGATTATTCTCGTCCGTTTGGTAAAGCCACATCGCATACTCATTTGGCTCAAATCGGACGGAGGACCGGATGAAGGACCAAAGAAAGTTATGTTAAAAATTTAAAAATAAGAGAGAAAGATATGAAATATGAGAAAAAAAGAGAATTGTANGCTCTTTCATTGCTTCAGTTGCGTTAAACGTTTAATGCATGACATGTAACGCCCTTATAACGCAGCAAGGGGTGGTGTTTAACACGAAGGGTGTTACACTCATTTCCAGTGCTCTAGGAGTATAATTTACCTCCAAACCTATAAAGTATAAAACGATAGGAACAGGCTTTTCTCCTACATCTTTCATTGATTCCAATTTCTCGTCCCTGACTTTGAGACCACGTAGTCCAATTTTCTCCCTAATCTATTCTAAACTACAAAGTAATTTTTAAACTTTTTTTTTATCTCTATCCCTTTTTAGATAAAGACAATAAGACATTGTAGTCCAAAAATTATTCTTGAGTAAACTAAAGAAACTATAATCATCAATTACAATAAATCCCCATTGCATATTGATAGAATTAAATAATTTTTCGCAAGATAAATCTAAAAAAAATCAATTTTGTACTACAAAGTAATATCTACGGAATAATACGGATTACAATTTATATTAAATTATTGATCAAAGTCTATCTTGTTTAACTTAAAAAAATTAAATTAGACGAGTATTCCATAAAGAAAATACTCTCTCTGTCCCATTTTAAATTGCATGTTTGCTTTTTTTCTCCATCCCAAAATAAGTTGTCTGTTACTTGTTATCGTAAACTTTTAAGAGTAAAATACCTAAACTACCCCTAAAATAAGTCACTTTTCTCCACCTTATCTTCTCATTCATTGGCACCTTCCAAAAAGTAATGACAATTTCGAAAAATTAACTCTATTTTTTCTCTTTCTTAAATATGCTCAAAAGTCAAAATAGAGGATTTAAAACAAGACGGAGGGAGTAGTAAATATTTTTTAATCTTCGTGCTATTAAAAGTAATAAATTTTTTAATCTATTATAATGTAGTATCTGTTCATATATTCTTAACTCATTAAACACGTAGGATTATTATCCTAACTGAGGATCAAACTTGTGACCTCTCATTTGAGAGAGACTATTATGTTAGTGGACCACAAGGTCTTTGGTGAAAGTAATAATCAAATTCATTAGAAAATAATTTAAAAAAAGTGAAATTTGCACTAAATAGGACTAAAACATAATGACTTTCCTAATGTAGGACTTAAACTTTTTTATTCCTTAAATATGACTTAATAATGACCTAGTGGGAGGAATAATGTCCAGTAATGATGAACATTTACTTGAATAATGACTACTTCATAATGACCAAAGGTCCTACATTGGAAAATAAAAACATATGACCCTATATTGGGAAAATCATTATGTTTTAGTCCTATTTAAGTAAATTTCTGTTAAAAAAAGGAAAGGAAATGTGTACTGCGTGGAATAGCTGGTCTTGAGTAGAACAAGGGTGCGATAGAACTCCTCTAACGGTTTCACCCAAAAAAAAAAACTCATCTTGTATGCATGGTTTTGGAGTACTATAAAAACTGACCTAATTCCCACAAGGTTAATCCTGGCTTGCAAATGTCTTCAATACCACCATCACATCTACGCCGCCGCCTCCTATTCCTCCTCGCCGCCGCAATTCTAACCTCGTCCTCCCTTTCCGCCGCCGTCTCCTCCGAAAATTGCTCCACCTACGCCTTCCGCTCGAACCGAACCTTCAGCTCGTGCACCGACCTTCCCTACTTAGACGCCCACCTGCATTGGAACTACGCCCCGTCCACCGGAAAAGTCACGATCGCCTACCGGGCAAAACAGGCGCCGCAAGGGTGGGTTGCGTGGGGCATCAACCCTTTCGAGACGGGCATGGTCGGCACGCAGGCACTTGTTGCCTTCCGCGCCTCCAACGGCAGCATGACAGCCTACACCACTTCCATAACGAGCTATGACCCGTCCCTCGGGCCTGCCAGAGTCTTATTCCGCGTCTCTGGGTTGTCGGCGGAGTACGCCGCCGGAGAAATGGTGATTTTCGCGACGATCGGGCCGTTGAGGAACGGGAGCGTCGTGAATCAGGTGTGGCAAGCTGGGAACTCTGTCTTTGACAATGTCCCTTTGCCGCACCCGATTTCACCGGCTAACCTTCAATCATGGGGTGACATTGATTTTCTCATGTATTTATCATAAGAAAATAACATTTAAAAACCAAAATGTTGTCGTCAAACGACATAACTGTAACTCTATGAAATGAAAGGTCACAGATTCAAACCCTTATAGGAACATTTTGTACTTCAGTAAATTAAAAAGTATACATAAACAGATACTACGAGAGTACATTATAATAAAGTTAATAGTTCAAGAAAAGACAGCAAAAGAAGAAGAAATTTATGTAGAAAATATTAAAATACACAAAGGGGGAAGCTTTAAGTTTTGACATTTATTCATGGGGAACCCTATGTGGGAATCACCAGATCAAGAACCAACCTCCCATACATACCTTCAAATGAAAGCCTACATTTTAAGGCAATAAGAAAATCTAAGAGGAAACTGCAAAATTTGCAGTCATTACAGAGAAAAAAAAAGCACAAACTCTAAAATTTAAAACCAGAAATTTTCTAGTCTAAGTGTTTCTTAAGTATTGGGACCCGCCGTCTCACCGGAGATGCAAAGATACATTTCTGACTATACGCCGCCGTCTGAGTTTACACCTCACTCACTCTTAAGACAAAAATGGAAGTCCTAAGGGAAATACTCAACTACTTAACACAAAATATAACCAAAATAAAGAAAAAGAAAAATAAAAACTCTCTCTAGTCAGCTCCTGGAAATGATTTCCAACTATTTCAACACTTAAATTCAAATATGCTATGGAAGAGTAATGCAAAATTCATGCATGGTTTCACTGCTACAACAAGCCCTGACAAGCATCAAAACCCGGTTTGCAAAATTTACCTAACCGCCAATGCCTGCAGGTGAAAAAAAAAATCAGCAAAAGGTTAAAACTCCAAGTAATATCTGAGTGAAGCATGTTGTTAAAGGACATCAAAAGAAAAAAAAATTACTGCCTCCCTCCCATAAGAAGAGTCCACTTTGATGAGTGTACAACTTGTCAATCTTACTATTTTAGTAGGGTACTAAGTTCTTTTGGAACAAAATTTCAGACTTAGATGTTGGAAGAAACTGAAAATTGGAAAATTTTGGAAGAATTAAAGTGTTGAAAAGTCACTCCATTAAATGATTACCTAAATAAATATGTAAGAAAACTCTAATTTTGGATAAAAAAAGAATTCATCCTTACCCGTGTTTAAGGTGGTATGTTATAAATTTGGATATATAATGTTATTGTATATTCATCGTATGTAAAATACCTTTTTTAATTCGTTGTTGGAAGGAAATGGAAAAAATTGGAAGAAACTTGAAGGAGTTGGAAAAAGTTAGAAGCCAATTTTTCCAATCCAAAATAGCATGGCCTAAATGTACCTCCACTTTTAAGTAAGATGACTCTTTTTATGGGACAAAGGGAGTATATTTAATCAATCTCAAGCCTAAAACCAACATTTAAGGGCATTCTAAATAAGAAAAAGTTGATGATCATTGAGCCTCAAAGTTTCTTTATTTAATCTAAAGGCTGCTCTACTTAAATCTTAATTTGAGACAACATGATACTAAGTTGTTTATCATCCTTCAATTGAGAGGGCACAACATGATTAAAAAAATAAACCTTTTTTTTCTGAACATAATCAAACACCCTAATTGATATGATATGGAACTATAAAAAGGAACAAGCATGAATCAAGAATGAATGTGTAAATATGAAAAGTTTAGAGGGTTAATTGGAAGAAGCTTACCTCGATAATTTTGTCTATTTGTAACACCATTACTACCAACAGAACCTGCAGAGCTGTGAGGGGGAATCTCAGAGGATGTGTTGCCACCGGTAAGATAAGCAAAGGATGTGTCACGCTCGCCCCAAGTAGGATCGGCGTACTTGAAGTCATTGTCATAAAACTCAGCAAAAGACCTATCATTGCCTGCAAAGTTTCTACCAGGTGTCCCTCCAGTTAAACCATAAAAACTATTATTAGCACCTCCATAACCAAGATTCCCACTTTGGCCAGAAACATTCCTTCCACCCTGCTGCACAGAAATGGCAGATGAACCCCAAACTCCTCTGTTGTTGTTGTTGTTGTTAAGCAATCCCCCACTAAGGCTTCCGTTCCCAGACCCACCCAAATTGTTTGAGCTTGTGGGGTTTATGTCGTAGTTTGACCCTCCATTACCCCACAGATTCCTAGTTGAGCTGAAAAAGGAAGAGTTTCCTCCATTCCCTCCATCAAGCCCCATTAGACTGCCGAACCTACTTGTGTTGTTGTTGTTATTATTATTAGCATAATAAGGTCCGCGTCCGTAGGTCAAACTAGTGTCGAAATTTGCACTTCCTCCATACCCTGGGCTCAATCCGGGCTCAAAGTTGAGGCCCACTCCATAACCAGAGCCAAACGGAGCATAGTTGCTTCTGCCCCCGAGTAAAGGGCTGAACCTACTGTCCATCCTGAGTCCATACCCTCCTCCAACTGCACTCGGTGAGTAAGTTTGTGAATACCCATTGAGTAAATTGTCAATCCTGCTCAATCCATAGCTGTATCCACCCCCAAGTGGGCTTCGGGTAGTAGGAGCAGGAGATAACTCCTTAGGAACTGCACGCTTGACCTCAACCATTTTACCATTCAGTTCATGAAAAGTCTTCAGCAAGACTTTGTCCACTGCATCCTCGGAGTCATAAGTTATGAATCCAAAGCCTCTTGGCCTCTGAGTGTTGTGATCATACATTACCACCACGTCTGTTATCGTCCCAAACTGTTCAAAATACTTCTTGAAGTCACTCTCTGTGACCGTGGATGCTAATCCACCAACAAAAATCTTCCTTGTGCGCCTTGGACCGGGAGATCCTTGAATGCTGCTACTGCTTCGGCTCATAGTGCTCTGGTCATCCCTAGGAACAGCTTTCTTGGCCTCAACCTGCATGATAACATCAGAAACAAACACCAAGTTCCTCAACTTCAAGCAATTGTGGAATTCAAATTAAATTTGAGTTTAGGAGCAAGGCTTGCAAGCTTGGCAAGGAAATACTACCATCTTGCAAGATTAGATTATGCAGAAATGGTTTCATTCATTTAATCTAGAGATCAGACAAACAGAATGTGCTATGCTTTCAATCAAGGAACACTAATGAGTGAACAGTGCTTACTATCCTGCCATCAATGTTGTGTTTCTCCTTGATAACTCTGTCAGCAACAGTGGGATCACTAAACACTATAAAACCGAAGCCACGGGCACGCCCAGTTGTCCTATCCTTCATAATCACAGCTTCCAAAACCTCCCCATAAGCACTGAAATACTCCTTCAGATGCTCTTCAGTTGTATCCCAGGAAATTCCACCGATGAATAACTTCCCAAGATCAGATTGCATTTTACTGCCCAACAAATGAATCCCATTACTAAACTCACAAAAATAAACAAACCCATCGATGTTTATTACTTGAAAAAAAACAGAAATGCCAAGGGAGAACTAAGGATCAATCAATCAATCGTTAAGAATCGAATCTTTAAAATCAAGAAGAAAGCATCAGATTTATCAACTACATAAACAAGATAAGAAACGACAAGATGTTAAATAGATTCTGCATAGTGGTGATACAACATCATCAGATCTTAAGACGATCAATCTAGATTGGGATCCATAGATGTGCCGAAAAAAACAAGGAGATATAATTCTTTCGGATTTCTGGAAATCGATTCAATGGGCTCATCACCACTCAATCATGTCTCATGAGTAACAAACCACACAATCCAATGAAGTATGATCTTGTAGATTTAAATAAAAATGTGAAATGAAATGAAATTCAATACCCAGATCAACAAGTTGTCGATCGAACAAAAACTGCTAAGATCCGGATAGAGGAGGCAGTACTGTGAGTACTAAAATGGGAGGGCCTTTTCTTCTTCCTCCTCTATCTGCCCTCTTTTCTCTGCTTCATTTCCTATTTGGAAAGTTTTATATTCAAGCGGAAGGATTTCAATATGCCCATTTCCTATTTTTTTTTCTTTTTTTATTACTGTAATAATATTCGAACCAGGCTCGGTCCGATTCCGAATTGCAAAGGATGCAATCACCATATGCGGGTGCGGACTCGGATATTAGAAGAGAGTGTTTGACACTAATGAGAAAAAATACTCTCAATTTTCTATTAAAAAATTTTAAGTTTCACATAGTTTAAAAAAATATTTTGAGTTATTTTTGATTTTTTGCTAAAAAATATCCAGTCCACATTATTTACAATGAACTCCAAAAATATTTAAAATTTATAGTAATGTACTCTGAGTGTACTTTCCTGTCACTCGTCGTTAAAATTGAAAGTTCTATTACTTTGACAAATACTAAATTTTATCGTCAACGCAGAGTTTTACAATACCCTGGTATGTTAATATATTGACATTAGTCATTTTACTTAATTTTTAATAACAATATAATTGAGAAAATTAATGATCTTCAGTTTTAATTTTATAGATTTACACCTTACATATGAGGAGATCAAGAGCTATGCACTTGCAAAGATAAAATCTTTATTGTGAAGTTATGGAAAGAGCTTGCGAGATTATCATCCCATGCCATATAAGAACAATATTTTCATGTTTTTGAAAATAGACTAATCAATGATGAATTGTGCTACGATCTAAAAGAGATGACCACCAAGCATACAAAATTATTGTCTCAAATGACTGAAGAGCAAAAACATGTGTACTCTTCGATTATGCGTACAATAGAAGGAAATGATGGTGGTATGTTTTTTGTGTATGGATACGGATGCACTGGAAAAACCTTTTTGTGGAGAACATTATCTGCGACATTGCGGTCCAAAGGAGATATTCGTTTAAATGTTGCATCAAGTGGATTTGCAGCTCTCCTTTTACTTGGTGGAAGAACCGCACATTCACATTTTAAAATTCCTATCACTCCTTATGAGGAGTTGACGTGTCATATTCACCAAGGTAATCCTCTTGCTGAGCTCATAGTCAAAAGTAAGATTATAATATGGGATGAGACACCTGTGACTCACAAGTACTTCTTTGAAGCATTGGATATAAGCTTGAAGGATATTTTATGAGTGAAAGATGCTGGTAATCAATTCAAACCTTTTGATGGAATAACAATCGTGTTTGGTGGAGATTTTAGACAAATATTTTCCATGGTGCCTAAAAGAATGAGACAAGACTTTGTGAATACAACAATTAATTCATCTTACCTATGGAAAGATTGCAATGTCTTGAAACTAACAAAGAATATGCTCCTAATGGGTAAGGGTTTATAAAATTCAATTGAACTCCAGCAATTCACAAATTGGATTGCGAGTACTCGTGATGGCAAGGCAGGTGGTCCAAATGATGGTATCATTGATATTACAATTTCATCATATCTTTTGGTTCAACATGGTAATGATCCAATCAAAGCCATTGTTGAAGAAATATTCTTTTCAACTTTTTGTGTTGTTGTAGACAGTACAATACTAGAGGAGATAGCTATATTAGCCCCCGAAATTGGAAGTTGTTGAATAGATAAACAAGTACATACACGATGTCAAAAAACGCTTTGGAGGAACGAGTTTATTATAATGCAGATACCATATGCCAATCTGACATGAGCTATAGCTTAACTGCAGATTTACACACCACTGAGTTTCTAAATACCATCAAATGTGTACCCCAAATGTACACTTAGGGATATGCTAGAGGTACATCAAATGTGTACCCCAAATGTACACCACTCCCCTTTCTACCATTCATTTTATTTTTTTTATTTTTTATTTTTTTTAATTTTTCTTGCTTTTTGTGTAGAGATGGAGGGGGTGGGGGATGTTTGGGGTACACTTTTGGTGTATCCCTAGCATTTTCCGGGGAAATATATTCATGTCTCCCATGTGTAAAAGACATTGAATAGATATGTTTCAATTACCCAATGATGAATCTAAATTCAAAATATGAATTTGAATTTAGTTGGGGTGCAAAAGTGAGTCTGAAAAAATATTTTGTGTATCAATCAAACGATTTTCAAAAATATTTGAATAAAATATTTTTGCTTACCAAAAATATTTTCTAATATATCAAAACAAATATTTTGATAAATGTTTGACACACCTTTTGTAACTGACTCAGTAAAAAAGGATTTTTCAACTGACTCCAAATTAAGTAAAATTTTTATATAATTCTCATAAAAATAAATTTGGTGTGAAGAATATTTTGGTCATCCTTACAATATTTCCTAAGATTCAAATAAATTTAAAATCTTTAGAAATCTTCTTCTTCATTTCAGTTAGGCGCTCTATTAGGCGTCTTAGTCATCATTAAATCTTGTGCTCCTTCTTGAATACTTAAGGGATTTAGAACTTCAAGTCTTTGTATTTTCCAATATACTCCCTCCGTCCGGGAATATTCTTCCCGGGTTGACTTGGCACGCTTATTAAGGAGTAGTAAAAAAATGCCAAATTTTCAAAAATGCACATATTATAAACTTTTAAATCTCCTTTTCTTATTAAAAAAGCAATAAAAAAGTAGATTAGAGATAAAATAGAAGGGTATTATTAGAATTTATCCTTAAAAAGTAGACTAAAAAAGGAAATGTGAAGAATATTTCCAGACGGACCAAACAAGAAAATGAGAACAATATTTCCGGACGGGGGAGTAGTACTTTATTCTTGACTTGAATAACTTATGTTTTTCAATTATCAAAACATGTAAGTCAATACCTAACCATACAAAGAAAGTTGAACTCATGCATTTTAACATATATGTGGGATTGAAGAGTAACAAAAGATAATTAAAGAATAAAATATTTAATAATAGAAGATAAAATATGAAAAACCATCTATTTATAGTACTCTATCCGTTCTAAATTAAATAACATGTTTGTTATTCTCAATTCAAGATGAAACTTGATTCACTTTCTTTATTAATTCTTGTTAGTCATTTGATAAAAATATAGTCATGTCACCATTTGTTTTTAAGGGTTTTTGATATAGTTTTTAAATATATATATTTTATTTTATAACCCCACCCCAATTCTAATAAAAATTGAGTTGAAATAGATCTTACTCAAACATCCCAAACCGAAACAAACTTTTTAAAATGGGACAAAGGGAGTACTAATTATTGAATATACACAAATTATAATCAAAGTATATGAAATTTGATCCAAAAGGTCAAATGTGAAGATGGATTTGAGACTAGAAAAAATATTGTGTATGGCGAGTACCGCCCCTAAGGCGCGTATTACTCCCTCCGTCCCAAATTATTTGTCACATTTGCTTTTTCAACAATTGCGGTAACTTTTGTTTAACTCTATGTTTTCATTAGTTATTTGATAAAATAAAATATTCTTGACACCTCTTATTTCAAAGAACTTTTCATGTAGTTTTTTGATATGTACTTTTTATTTTTTATTTCTTTACCAATATGTAAATAAAATGAATTGAAAAAACTTGATATTTTGTCTCGGTAATAGAAATGTGACAAATAATTTGGGACGGAGGGAGTATTAATTTTCAAAAATCCAATTATACACATGAAATATTAATTTCCAAAAATCCCAAGATTGTGATTTTTAAGAAATTTAAGAGAGGTATACTTTGTTGTTGAGTTTCCAAAAATATACTTAGATGTGAAGAGTAAAAGTAAGATTTGATAAGTAGATTAATATTGAATAAATATGATGTAATAGGTAGGTTAAGAATTAATATTGGTAAAATGTCTTTTTAATAGAAATGAGAAATGTTTTTTAATTGAGACAAATGAAAAAAGAAAAGAGAAAAATATTCAGGAAAGGAATATTAAACCACATCTACAATTTATAATAATAAGGGCCATAAAAATAACTCAAATTAGGTAATAAGTATGATCTTGATAAAGACACAAGTAGTTAATTAAAAACCTACTTTAGGCAGAATAATAACAGAACAAAATGTCGTCTTGAACTTCACTTTCTCAATCATCTGTATCGCCCTATAAATACAAACCCAAGAATTAATCACCCCAAGAGAAAAACAAGAACACTAATTATTAATAATCAAAAAGCTTATAAATAAAACCGAGCTAATAATTAATTAGTACACTCCCTAATTAATAAGCTAAGAAGAAAAAAAAGAAAGAAAGAAACAATGGGATCCACAAAGATAATTGAAGCATGCATGGTGGGGTTCTGTTTGGCCGCCTATTTACTAACGACGATGGGAGGCGGCGTGCATGGCGCCGACTTCGACGTCAAAAAGCACGGCGCCAAGGGCGACGGCAAAGCGGACGACAGCAAGGCGTTCACGGCGGCGTGGGACGCAGCATGCAGAGCGCCGGCGCAAAACACGGTGACGTTCCCGGCCGGGACTTACGCGGCCGGGCCGGTGGCGTTTCGCGGCCCGTGCAAAGGGCCCATTGCCGTGAAGGCCACAGGGGCGACGGTGGTGGCTCTGGAGGACCCCGCCTTGTTCAAAAACACGTGGGTGCTCTTCTCTAACGTCGACCGGTTAACTCTCACCGGCGGCATATTCGACGGCAAGGGTGCCCTTGCCTGGAAAAATAATTGCGCCAAAGCCGTCAAAGTCTGTCAGCTCCCCGTTGTAAGTAATTATTGTATTTTATGTCGGCTCAGACATTATATATTTATATTTAGTGCGATTAAATTGCACATTATACTCTTTTTTTAAAAAAAAAAATTGGTACTAGCTAGATGCTAGGAGTACTCATTTTCTCTCATGTTTTAATTAATTTTCTTCTTTTTCTACTCTTTTTTTTACTACTATATAAGAAGGGGTTTTTATTTAATTTGAACTTAATCAAAGTTAGACACATTCAATATATATATGGACTAGCTAGGGAAGGAGGCCGGGAGAGAGCATTAATTAAATAATTAATCTCTAATATCAAAATGTCAAAACTAATTGATACTCAGTATAATTTCTTCTAATCTCATAATGATATGACGTGGAGTGGAGACATAGATACTCCGTATATTGTACATTTGTACTCTGTAATTCCACCGTCCCAAAAAATATAGAGTATCCTTTAGGATTAATTTTTTTATACCGAGTATCAAATTGTTATACTGTATCTCCGGTCTTAAAAATTCTTCTTGTTTTGGTTTTTTGTGTTCATCTTAGGATATGGTTTTGATACTCAGCTCCCTCCGTCCATAAATAAACATACCTTTTTTACTTTTTGAGAATTCAAGGAAGGAATATTTTTGTGTTGACTTTTCAAAAATATCCTTGATGTGATGTGTAAAAATAAGATGTGATATGTAGATTATTAGTAAAAAAATATGATGTGATATGTAGGGTATGAAAAAGTAAGGGGTAAAAGAAGTTTTTTAAGGGGGAAAAGAAGTTTATTTGGGGACAAAGAAAAAACGAAAAGGGAAGTTTATTTAGGGACGGAAGGAGTATATCAAATTTTAATATCATTTGTTTATTTAGATTGTGTTTAATTTATAATAAAAAATGTCATTGTTTAACTAAAAAATTCAAAACGTGAAAGGTTTTTAGGACCGGAATGAGTATAATTTATGGTCATAGTGTGTAACAGATTGACTAAAACAATCAAACTCTATATAATTTTTTGGAATGGAGGGAGTATATTAATTCCTCCATCCCAACAAATTAAAGAAATCATTAAAATAACAAAAATAAGATTTCTATATTTATACTTTCAAAACAAGAGTACAACAGTGAAACTAAAACTAAAATAAAATTTCTCTGTCTTTATCTTCAAACTACGATTATTACACTGTGATGATATGCGTAATTTAAATTGTACATTGAAATTTCAATATTTTTTAGTATTATACATTCACATTAGAAATTCTATTTTAGTATAAAAACATAAAAAATATTTTTTTAGTGCATGAAGTATGTAGTATGTTTTAGTTTTATTTAGAAAGTTCTGCCAAATGTTTTTTTACAATTTGACTTTTTTGGTTAAATTTTATAAATTTTGATCACAATTAAATTATACTCCTTCCGTTCCACAAAACCATTCCTATTTTGATTTTGGACAAAAATAAGGAAAGTGTAATTTTGGTTAACTTTCTAATTTTGCCCCTGATGTGATGGGAAAAAGTAAGATGTGATAGTTTGGTTATTAGTGAAAAAGTATGATATAATAGGTAGGGTATGAAAAAGTAGGGGTAAAAGTAGTTTTTTAATAGAAAGTGGAAGTGTTTTGTGGAAAACAAAAAAAAACGAAAGGAGAAAGGTTTTGTGGAACGGAGGGAGTAGAAAAAATATTTTTAATTATAATCTAAACTCAACAGTATTGAGTTTAATTCCAGATTTAGTTTTGATATACTTTGTATTTTCAATAGATTATATATGATGTTATTTATAGTAACATATATACCATCTTTGGTCTTAAAAACTCTTCTGGTTTTGACGTTTTGGTTAAATAGTGACACTCTTGATCATAAATTAATTTATATTATAATTCAATATATTTTTTTACAACTTATGATCAAAGAGTGTCACTGTTTAACCAAATAAAATTAAAGTGCGAAAGAGTTTTTAGAAAGGAAGAAAGTACTCCCTCCGTTCCTTAAAACATTCTTATTTTGACTTTGGGCCAAAATAAGAAAAGTGTAATTTTGGTTGACTTTTCAATTTTTCCCGTGATGTGATGGGTAAAAGTAAGATGTGATAGTTTGGTTATTAGTAAAAAAAGTATGATGTGATAGGTAGGGTATGAAAAACTAGAGGTAAATGTGGTTTTTTATAGAAAGTGGAAATGTTTTAGGGAATTGAAAAAAAACGAAAGATGATGAGTTTTATGGAAGGGAGGGAGTATATGAATATGGGCCAAATAGCGCCAGTACCCCTCGTGGTTTGCAAAACAGACATCAATACCCCATCTGTTTTAAAAACTTATTTCTAAAGTCCCTGTGGTTTCAAAATGCTGCTCCCGTGCCCCCTCTGATAATTTTCCGGCCATTTTTCCGGAGAAGAAGGGCGGCATTGGTGCATATTTTTTAAACCATAGGGGGTATCAGTGCTGATTTTTTTCTCGCTTATTTTTTGTTTTTTCCTTTTTTTGTTTCATTTATTAATAAAGGTTTTTTAAAATTATTTTTATAATGTTCTTAAAATATAAAGTTATTTTTGTTTGAAAAAAAATTAACATATATGCATATGTATGTCTCCAATTAACAAATTTTTTTATGAAAAAAGTAGATCTTTTTTAGAACTTCAAAAAAATAAGGAATAAAATAAGAAAGAAATTTATATGAAAATAAAAATGAATATCCTTATTGGACATCTCAATTCTAAGGACTTTTTTAGGCGTGTCTAATTTGTTTTTTGTATAAGACTTTTTTTGCGTATTTTAATTTTTTTCATTTCTTTTTTCCATATTTTTATTTTTTATTCTGGGTTTATATTGATCTTTCCAAAAAATTATTCTAAGTAAAAAAAGTGAAAATGTTTAATTTGAGATATATGTAATGTATGTTAATTTTTTATTTTTATTTTTATTCCAAACACAAAGAATTTTAAAATTTTTAAAATATTATAAAAAAATTGAAAATATATTTTAAAAAAATTCTAGGAACAAGAAAAAGAGATAGAAAATATTTTTTAAAAAAAGGAAAACACAAATAATAAACGAAAATAAGAAATGAGCACTAATGCCCCTTATGGTTTAGAAATTATGCGCCAATGCCCCCTCTTCGCCGGAAAATGGCCGGAAAATGATCAGAGGGGTGTGGGTGCAACGTTTTGAAACCACGGCGGTTTTAAAAATAAGTGTTGAAAACAGAAGAAATATTGATGCCAATTTTCCAAACCACGGGGGCACCAGAGCTATTTGGCCTAAGATTTCTATATTTATTCTTTCAAAACAAGAGTACATGAGTGAAACTAAAACTAAAATAAGATTTCTATGTCTTTATCTTCAAAATAAGATTATTACACTATGATGATATGCGTAATTTAAATTGTATATTGAAATTTCAATATTATGGTATTATATATTGACATTAGAAATCATATTTTAGTATAAAAACATAAACAAAACTTATTTTAGTGCATGAAGTATGTAGTATGTTTTAATTTTATTTAGAAAGTTCTGCCAAATGCTTTTTTACAATTTGACTTTTTGGTTAAATTTTATAAATTTTGATCACAATTAAATTATAGAAAAATATCTTTAATTATAATGTAAACTCAAGAGTATTGAGTTTAATTTAAGATTTAGTTTTGATATACTTTGTACTTTCAATATATTATATATGATGTTATTTATAGTAACATACCCAGTACTATCTTTGGTCTTAAAAACTCTTCTGACTTGGACTTTTTAGTTAAATAGTTACACATTTGATCATAAATTAATTTATATTATAATTCAATATATTTTTTTAGTTTGTGATCAAAGAGTGTTCCTTTTTAGCTAAATAAAATTAAAGTCACATAGAGTTTTTAGAAAGGAAGAAAGTATAAGAATATGAAGTTATTTATAGTAACACGATGTTTGGGATTGATGATGTACGCATGCATGCATGCAGAGCTTGTACTTCAATACCGTGACAAACTCAAAAATAAGTGGAGTCACATCCCGAAACAGCAAATACTTTCACATGAACATCGTGGGATGCAAGGGCGTGACACTGGAAAAACTCACAATAGACGCTCCCGGAAACAGCCCCAACACCGACGGAATCCACGTCGGCCTCTCTGCCGGAATCAACATCACCGACGCCAACATAAAGACCGGCGACGACTGCGTGTCGATCGGAGACGGGTGCGACAAGATAAACGTGGAGAAGGTGACGTGCGGGCCGGGCCACGGGATCAGCATCGGGAGCTTGGGGAAGTACCCGAACGAGAAGCCGGTGAGCGGAATAACGGTGAGGAACTGCACCTTGACGGGCACCATGAACGGCGTTAGGGTTAAGACTTGGCCGGCTAGCCCCGCCAGCACCGCCAGCAGCCTCCACTTCCACGACATCATCATGAACAACGTTGGCAGTCCCATTGGAAACCCCATTAACATCGATCAAAAGTATTGCCCCTATAACCAATGCAAGGCCGAGGTACACCTACAGTTTTGACTTTTTGCAGTCTATTAGTTTCAATCTTTGATATATATTCATAAAACCCTTCTTCTTTCGTTTTTTTTCAATTCCCTAAAACACTTCCATTTTCTATTAAAAAACCACTTTTACCTCTACTTTTTCATACACTACCTATCACATCGTACTTTTTCACTAATAACCAAACTATCACATCAGGGGGAAAATTAGAAAGTCAATCAAAATTACATTTTCCTTATTTTGGCCCAAAGTCAAAATGGGAAGAGTTTAAAGCATTACAAGAATGTATTGTTTGAGACTGAAATTCAGTCTCTTATTTTCGTCTCATTTCCGTCCCTCTTTTCTATCTCATAATAGAGACTAAATTGGGATGGAACTCGTCTCTTTGAGGCTACATTCTTGTAGTGAAGGAAGGGAGGGAGTACATCCATATGACATAGTATGACTTTAATGCTAAATTTTGACGACCAAAAATGATAAAACAGGTTCCGTCGAGAATAAAGATAGTGGACGTGGCGTTCAGGAACATAAAGGGGACGTCGACGAACAAGGTGGCGGTGAAGCTGGTATGCAGCAAAGAGATACCGTGCCAGCAGGTGCAGCTCGCCGATATCAATCTCGTTTACAACGGAAAAGATGGCCCCGCCACCTCCGAATGTGCCAACGTCAAGCCCCTCCTCTCCGGTAAACTCCTCCCTCAGCCGTGCACCGCCGCCCCGCATCCCTAATCAATCAACCACCACTGACCCACCCACCACTTCATCATCACTACCGACCTTACCTGTAGAGAGCCATATATATATATATATATATATATATATATATATATATATATATATATATATATATATATATATATATATATATATATATATATAAAGAATAAATGTACTATGTAGTGTACATAAATTATATACTCCGTACATTGTAATAATTAATTAGAAAGGCACATAATTATTACGATGAGTGCATGCATCTAATGCATGCAGTCGTCTTCATTTTTAAACTATAAATGATTAAATGTAAATGATATGTAACACTGCACGCACCTCAAAGTGAAACGTAAACGTTTATTTCAAGAAAAATTTACATAAATAGCACTTTTAGTCATTATGCATTAGTCATTATTCAAACAAATATTCGTCATCACTGGACATTATTAAGTGTTATTTAGGAAATAAAACAGTTTAAGTGCTATTTAGAGAAAATGACTTAAGTTTTAGTGCTATTTAGTGCAAATATTTCTTTATTTCAATACAAACACATGGAGTACAGTATATATTATGTTGGGATATTTTGATTTAATTAATGAAAAGAAAGAAAAATAAGAAAGAAAAAAGAATAAAATAAAAGAAAGAAACGTGACTTGGACAACAAATTGATTTGGTGGATATGATCAAATCAAAGTGGATCTTTATTTCTTGACTTCTTCTCAAACCATGCATGAATAGGGAGTATTTCTTTGGTTATAAAAGCAAGGCAACCATTGAATATATGTGTGAGTGGGTTTTTCACACACGGCTAAGAGCCTAAGAGAGAGATGGAGGGTTAAGATATAATTTTTCTCTCATATTTTCTTCTTGTGTAGTATGTTTAGTTATTTTTCACGTTCTTGATATTTTAAGAGTCTTTCGCGCTTAAAATCCCAACAATTGGTATCAGAGCCAAGCTACATTTCGGGTAGAGGGATTTCTAAGCGGTAAGAGAAGAAAATCAAAGAACTTGAAAAATGGCATAAGTAAAAAGTTTGAATGTTTCTGTCAAACCTTTCGATGGATGTGGCGATTTTACTCTGTGACAACAACAAGTAAAAAGTGTTCTTACTCGGGAAGGGACAATCAAATCTCTGAAGGTGAAGGTTCATAGGACAGAAAAATGACGGATGCTGAGTGGGCCAAACACCGGAAAAATGACAAACCGGAAAAATTGTCGGAAGAAGAGTGGGAGGGTTTGAAGGACATGGCAACAAGTACAATATGCTTATGTCTTGCAAATAATACTCTTCGGGACGTTCTGGGTTTGACAAACCCGGTGGATATTTGGGACAAGCCGGAGAGCCGGTACAAGTCGAAATCGTTGACAAGTAGGCTATACTTGAAGAAAGGATTGTTTGGTCTCCAAATGGCGGAGGAAGCTAAATTTAATGGACACTTGGATGAATTCAACAAGATTACAACAGCGTTGGAATCCATTGATGTGAAGATTGAAGAGGAGGACAAGGCGCTGCTTTTGTTGGCTTCATTGCCTTCATCTTTTGTTGGCTTCATGGCCTTCATTGCCTTCTCTTCCGTTTTTTTCTTTCTTCCACTCAAGCGCAACTCTTCCTGGCCTCCTCCCATCCACGGTTCATCATCATCATCATCTCCATCCCGGGAGAGGCCAATTCCCGAGGGTGTTTCGATTTTCAATCCCATGCATATTAGCTAGGAACTAAGTCCTTTTGACCCCGAAAAAAGACCTGGGAGGAAAGAGAGCACCGCCTCTGGGAGGTAGGTTATCCCCCCCCTTCCGATAATGTTACGGAAATTCCCTTGGTTGTTTCAAAAGTCGCCCTCAATAAATCACACTGATTGCTCCTTGAGGGTTATACTCTCTAGTATAACTCCAAGTGGACAAATATTGTCGACTCTCACCAGGGAACTAGGGTAGGATTCCATATCAAATCCCTGGAGGTTGGCATAGTTTTTCCCCTTTGCCCTTTTCTAGTTGGGGTTTGTTGTGCCTTTTCCATTTTCCCCGAGCAGATAACCTTAAACGCCCACTGGTTGCTTAATTATTTTGTAAATATTAGTGAATTTATTCAAATAAACCCGTCACTTCCCCTGTTTGTCTTTATGTTCGAAATCCTCCCCAAGAAGGCCGAGTGTGAGGGTTTTGTTTTTTTCAAATCTCGCTAAAACAAGGCGTTAATTTCCGACCTTCCCCAAAGTAATTGGGGTTGGAAATTCTCTTTTATTTTTATTGACTTCCGGAAAGTCAATTTTACGCTGGCCGGTTTGCGGTGGAATGACCACCTGTTAAACCATGAGCACGCCCTACCGGTCATCACTCTGTAGTTGGAAGAATACTGCAAAACACATCTGTAGGGTGATCCCCATACACGGGAGAAGTTTTCCTTCAGAAGCTGAGTGCGCCGAGTTAACCGAGGCGATGAGGGTACCTCGAAGGCCCATGAAGTAGGAGACGCATGATATCCTCCCTGGGCAACATTACAGAGGTCGGGTGCCGTCGTCGCTCAAGTTTGACTTCATTCTTTTAATCAATCTTTGATTTTGAACCGATCCCTTTATTAGTACTTAACCAATTTATTTTTAATCATTTACACATGGAGTTCGATGCTTACGAAATTCCAACAACGACCAGTGCAGCTGGCCCAAGTGGCTCTTAACCAGCTTCTTTTTCAAAAACCTTCACGGTCCAACCCGAGACTGTGGAGATTGAGGATGAGAAGGAAACCCTACCTACCGGGAGGCCTCAAAGAATCCCTCTTCTGACAAGGGGAAGACGCCTCGGTGAAGAAGGTGGCAACCACCTATCTCTCGGCTAAGAGGAAGAGGGGGGATGGATGGCCAACCGGGTTCTCCCTCGGTGGAGGACCTATGGGTTCAGCTTGTTCTCAAGCTTAAAGAGGTAACTCTGTTCCCCTTCCCAGTACTTCTTTCTTTTACGTTTAACTCTTCTCTTAACCAGTACTCTTTTATCTTTATCTTTTTACAGCTCGGTGAGGTGGGGCTAGATGCTGCTGGCCAGTTCAATGAAAGCTCTCCCTCTAAAACCGCTCGGTTGGAGGAGAAGGTGAAATAAGGGGAGAAGAGCTTGCGAGGTGAGCATCGTCATCATGAGGTAGACAAACGAACTTGCGAGGCTGACCAAGGCTGTCGGGGCAGAAAACCTTCAGCTGAAGGAGGAAAATACTCGGCTGATGGATGAAGTTTCTCAGCTGAAGGAAGCTTTGGAGGTGACTTATTTTTGCACGTTTGAAACGGTGTGAGGTGACTTTCTCTTGTCCCGTAGCGTTTTATCCCATTCTCTTGTCATCTTGTGTTAATGGCACCTTCTTTGGCGCATATGTAAAGCCCAGCTGAGGATGCTGGAATATTCATGTAATCTTTCGTTGAAAATGGTCGCTACCATTTAATTATCTTTGGAGCTATTCATGTCAACATTTTCGCACCATATCAACCTACCCAGCAGGTTAGGCCGTGTTCGAATCCCTGGTTGCGTTTTTTTCTTGGCCAGCTAAGTACGACTCCATTTCTTAGGGTAAGTGGTTTTAATGTTGCTTTTAACATTTTTTAAAATCTTTTGAAAATGAGTATTAAATCTATTGATCATGAACTTTTTTTGTATTTTATTTAGTATTTTACTAATATAATTTACAAATTTAATTGATTGTTAATTTTAGATTTCATAAATTGTTTAAAGGTAAGCACTTAAAAAATTGTTTAAAGACAAATTTTTAGTGTCATTTCAATCATAAATCTAAAATGTCTCATTAATGATTGTCTCTTAAAATTGAATTTACAATTCTAATATATTTGAAAAAAAACACTCAAAATGCAAAGAACCAAAATCTTGTGGAAGTTGTATGGATTTATTACGGAGTACTAATATTTCGGTGTCTCAAGTACTCAATCTTTACCTATTAAAAAAGATTCAAAAGCCATTTCAATTTTGAATCTTTAAAAAAAGAAAATATTCGATGTTCATCTTAGTATTAAAAATAAGATATTTTGTAGTTATCTTCAAAAAATGTTTAAAAACTAATCCGTATAATACATTAAATTTCTTTCTAAACTAATTAGTGGAAAGAAGCATATTTTTGTTTTTTCTTGGATTGACCAATTGTAAAATGCCTTTGTAAAATACTAGTAATAACTATGATACTATGTGTATCAGGTCACTAAAATGGGATAAAATCGGGGGGGGGGGGGGGGGGGGGGG
>OOIL02003813.1:1951164-1968935 GCA_900332095.2 Cuscuta campestris
GAAACCTTGATACTTCTTCTTGTTTCTCCTTCTCCTTTCTTGGCTCAACAATGGAGTTAGAGCTGGTTTTTCCTCCTTCTTGAACTACCAACAGAGAGAGAAAATGGGAGAGGAAAGATGAGATGATGATGGTGGTGGTGGTGGAAGATGATAATGAGGTATAATGATGAAGATGGTGGTGGAGTATTATATAATTATTTTGGAGGCTTGTATTAATGGAGTTGGAGGAGATTTAAAAATAGGCTTGTGAGATATCCCTTGGTTGGCTACGTGATTTGGGGAGATATTGGAGAATTAAGTTTTGGCTTTTAGCCAAAACTGAACAGTTTACTCCAAACGGTACGCGCTTTTTCGCCCAAGCTACTCCGAATTGAAAACGAATTGTGTTTTTGGAATGAGACTGTCAAAACTAGAATTTTGACGTAATCAAAATATTTTTCTGATAAGTTTTATTTTTCTTAATGTCTGGGTCTGTCTCTGTCATAAATTAATTTTATAATATGATTGAGATATAAATATATGGATTAAATCCAAATGATAAATATGGTGTTGTCAAGTGTCAAAATTATGATTTATAATCTTATTAAATCACCTTTGGATTGAGTTTATTTTATGGGTCAAAGTTACAAATTTTAATATTTAAAATCGACATAACTTGAAATCTATAAATGAGATTGGTTCATAAACTGTACCGTTGGATTCGTCTCTTTGAGACATATCCATAAAAATAAGTTTTTAACAAAAAGTCATTATTTTGAAAATCATTTATTTTTGGTCAACCTATAAATATTTCTTATTGGACGAAAATTACTTTTGTTTTATAATAAAATTTAGGCCATATTTCGTGGCGTTACAGGCTCATTTTCCCAAAAATTTTTTGGGGGAGTGTATTTTGGCTGCTACACATCTCATAAACAAACTCCCTGTGAAAAGGTTGAACTGGAAAACCCCTTTTGAGTTGCTGTATAACAAGGCACCTTCTTATGATGAGTTGAGAATAATAGGCTGTCAGTGTTATGCTGCAAACCTCAACAGAAAGGATAAATTTGATAACAAGGGACTCAAGTGAGTGCTTCTTGGCTATCCCTTTTCCCAAAAGGGATACAGATTGTATGATTTGAAGACCAAAGATGTTTTTCACAACAGAGATGTGATCTTTCAGGAAGATATTTTTCCCTTCAAATCACAGGATGTAACCCAGTCTGTATACACCTCCACTGATGGATGTTTACCATTGTCTGATACTCCAAGTGACAATTGTGATTATAACCCCAAAACTGGTGATTTACCTGGCACACATCCTACACATGTTGTTCCTTCAACTAATGACACACATTTCCCTGAGCAAACACATGATGAGGAATCTTCTTCTTTCACAAACCATCATGTTAACCAACCAAGGAGGTCCACTCGAGTTTCTGCTCCACCCAAATGGCTAAAGGACTTTGTACAGCCGTAAGGGAAGACACCCTCATCATCTCAATCATACAGCTTCTTTGCTGCTTCTCATGGAATGGTGTGTCCTGATCTTCACTATCATTCTACTGCTTTTCTCACTTCATTTCAGAAAGTCATGTCTGTTCCAGAACCACATTACTATGCTCAGGCCAAGACTCAACCTGAATGGCAGGTTGCTATGCAGAAGGAACTAGATGCTCTTGAGGCAAATCAGACATGGGATCTAACACCCCTACCTCAAGGGCAGAAACCTCTTACACCGAAATGGATTTACAAGATTAAATATTTGGTAGATGGTACCATTGAGAAGTACAAAGCTAGGTTGGTTGTTAGAGGATACAACCAAATCCCAGGAAAAGATAATAAAGACACCTTCTCTCCTGGCAAAATTGCCCACTGTCAGATTCCTTGTTGCCTTGGCAGCTGCGAAGCATTGGCCCCTTCACCAACTTGACATCAACAATGCCTTTTTGCATGGATTTCTTGATGAGGAAGTCTATATGGTGCCTCCTCCAGGGTATACCAAGGCCAAACCAGGGGAAGTTTGCAGACTGAGGAAATCCTTGTATGGCCTCAAACAAGCCTCGAGACAATGGAACATTGAATTATCCAGATTCCTTTTGACTCTGGGGTTTGTGAAATCCAAACGAGATTACTCTTTGTTTACACGACAGTCAAATGGCCACTTCATAGCACTTCTAGTATACGTTGATGATGTGCTAATCACAGGGGATGATGAACAACAAATACAACAAATAAAGGCCAGTCTACATGAAAAATTTACTATCAAAGACTTGGGCCTAGCTAGATATTTCCTTGGAATGGAAATATCCAGGTCATCTGTTGGCATCTTCTTAAATCAACGCAAATACATTCTTGATTTGCTGTCTGATGCAGGGGTCCCAGAAGATGATCAAGCCTTGTTTCCCTTACTAAGAAAACTCCAGTTGTCACATGAGTCTGGAACTTGTTTGACCAAACCAGAAGATTTTAAGAGAATCATTGGGAGGTTGCTTTATTTGGGATTAACCAGACCAGATCTGAGTTATGCTGTCCAACATCTATCACAATTTATGCAGCAACCTTCTGACCAACACATTAAAGCTGCTTACCACATACTTCATTATCTACGTGGTACTACAAATATGGGTCTTTTTTATCCATCTACATCTGATTTATGCATCAGAGGATTTTGTGATGCAGATTGGGCAGCCTGCAAGATGACCTCTAGGTCCTTAACAGGCTACTGCATATTTTTGGGCCCAGCTCTTGTCTCATGGAAAACAAAGAAACAAAAGACTGTATCTAAGTCTTCTGCAGAAGCTGAATATAGGGCGATGTCTGCTACTGTTTCTGAATTGGAATGGGTCCATTATATCTCACAAGACTTATCCATTCCTCAGCAGTTACCTCTCACACTGTTTTGTGATAACAAAGCTGCCATACATATTGCAAACAACCCAGTTTTCCATGAGCGCACAAAGCACTTGAATATTGATTGCCACTACACACGGGACAAGATTTCCGAAGGGTTCCTGCAAACAGCATTTGTCCCATCTCGCTTGCAGTTAGCTGATGTTCTTACCAAACCATTGGGAGAGGCTGCTCACAATGATTTGATTTCAAGGCTTGGACTGTTGCGGTCTCCTCCCAGTCCACCTTGAGGGGGGGGGGTGTAGAGTATATTGGTCTTACGAGATATTTTACTCAGATATTTTCTATGCGTCTTCAGATCCCATGGTCGAAAAATCCCGGATCCGCCTCTGACTAGACCATCACCAACGTAAGCACGAGAGGAGGAATGCCTTGAACCAATAATAGTAGTACTAATAATAATAATAATAATAATAATAATAATAATAATAATAATAATAATAATAATAGTAATAATGTAATGAGAATAATATGAAAAATATGTACTTCAATTTTTTTAAAAGCTATTGTTGAAAGAAATAAGAAAAAGTTGAAAAAAACATAAGGAATTTAGAATAGATTGAAATTAATTAGAAAAAATAAAAAAACTAGAAGAAATAAAAAATGTTACTCCTATAAAAATTAACTTCCATAGGATGTCATTCGTAATATTTTAGAGACAATTTTCAAAGAGAAGATATATGGTACAACCAGATGTACCTAGAGATAGTTACATTCGGGATAGTACTCATTCTGAATTAGAGTAGTACTCATTCTCGCACAAATATAATTAGCGTAGTACTTATTTTTACACATTGGTTCGATATAATTATAATGTTCATCTACAAATAATGTAGTGTTCATTCTAAAACAAAATAATGTTCATTCTCAAATAACTTAGTGTTTATTCTCATGTAAAATAAAATTTATACCATAAATAACATCTTGATTTTACGTACAACTGAATGAATGTATAATATAATTTGCCATTTTCAAAAATAATACGAGGAGTAATATTGAAGGACAATTGGACAAAGGATTGCTATAAAATCTGCATCACCTCTAAGCACCCTTTTAGATTTTAGAATCAGGGACAATGGATTTCTACTGAGCTGAATAGCAGCGGTTGCTCAATCGCGATCAAAGACTTTCTTGAATCGATCAATCATCGATCGATAGAATTCAATATATAAACCAAAACAATATGTATAGTCGGATTCCGATGTACAGAGGGTTCCGATTGCGGCAGCGGTTCGGCACCACCGGCTCCTCCATTCTGAGCTATTTTGCAGCTCCTCAGTTGAGAAGAAAAGCTCAGAATTCATGGGCTGCGGTCCAGGATACGTATTTTTCTACCAAGGTACTGCTGCTTTTGTTCCTTAATTTTAAAATTGATTTTTTTTCTTTCTCTGCAAGTTAGGGTTCTTTCCCCTCTCTTCTATTGAGAATTTGGAATAGAAGATATTGAAGGGTTTGATTTATTTATTTTATGCAGGACATATTTGAGAACCATAAAGTCGTGTTTACAGTATCTACTTCAATTGCATCTGTTGCAACAGCATGGGCTGGTATTCACCTCACTGGTTATTCGATTTTGTTCTCCTCAAATGTTATCTGACCAAGATATGTAGACAAATTGTTGGTGCTTTTTGGTGTTGATTGATAAATATTACTGAATACTCTGTATTATATTCTATATTTCTTTTTAATTTTTTTTCTTGTCTTCTGGTTGAGCCGATGAGATACTGAGGATATTTAGAGCTAGTGCAGGTTATTTATTACGCGAATATCATCAATCAAGAATTGACCAGCGGCTTGATTCTATAGAAAAATCTGTGAGTATATATGGTGGATTGATAGTCTTTTACTCTATTAGCTATACCTGTTTGCTTTCGTGAAGCACTCGCTCAAAATGGATGTGCAAATGCAGTGTATTGGTATCCATGTAAATGTGTTTTTGTGTTTCACCATGGACTTAATAACACATTTTTGTGTATGCTTTGATCTCTGAATTTGAATTTGAACAAAATTTTGATTAAAACAACACGGAAGACTTGATAATAGAGTTCAACTTGAGGGAGTGCAACATGCTACTTGGTTGTTTTGCTAGTAGTGCAGCTGGCTTTGCTCTCTCTTGCTTTATAGAGGATGAGTTAATGTCATATTGCGTCTTATAAAGTCTTATGTTATCTTGTCCCTCTATACTATCTACATGGAAGAATCAGCCAAAAGCACGATATCAAAAAGGGCACAATTAAAAAGTTATTTCCTTTTAAAAGGAGTAAAAAACTCATGTTCCTTCTCAATCACATGCAATGTTAAATGTTACAAATACTTTTGAGATGAGTTATATAATGACACTCACCCACTGGGTTCTTTCATTAAGATTTTATGGCATGCTTCATCCAAAAAAAATAATGATAATTTATGAAAACCTTTTTTTTTAAGACTGCATATCTTGATCAGCATTGCCTGTGGACCTTATTCACAAGGCCTACAATTTTTTAGGGGTGCTTCAAATAGAAATATATCAGGTAATTTGTAAACAAAGTGTAATGACATTTTTTTTATTGCAGGTGAAAACAAAGTATGATATCAATGATCCGGAGTTTAAGAAGCTTGTTTCAGGCGGCATCAGCGTTCCAGCATGTGTTGCAACTGCTGGAACTACTATGATTATTGGGTTTGTGCAAAAATAGATCACAATTTGTTTTTCTGTTTTAATTTCCTCCTATATAGGTCTTTACATTTCATATCTAATGTGGTTCTGGCATCCTTTGCATTTGTAGTATAGTACATTTAAGAAAAAAGTTCATTAAAAGGGTCAACATGATTTGAGTTGTACACATGTATTGGTACATTGTCTAAGTGACAGCCCCCACAAAGGAAGGGTGTTAGATTTACTAAAATGCAAATACACATTCCTGTCAAACCATATTTCTCATCTCTATTACTTTTTATTAGGAGTTAACAGCCAAACATGTTTTGTTCTTGCAAGCTAATGATTTGCCTTTCTATTCTCTCCATAATATTCTTTGAAATTCATTGAGAATAAGGGGTTTCCTTTTGCAAGTGCAGCTACGGCTTGGGTTGGCGAGGAGGAAAGTGGTTTGCAAACAAGAAGTTCAAAAGGGAGCAGATGAAACTATTGGGTCAAATAAAACCCAGAAGGTGGCCGCTTAGGTTACCCCTATCCAGATTAAGGCTGCGAGGGAGCAGTGGTGCTAATGCTCCAGAAACACCGCCGGCATCTGGTTTTACAGCCGCAAAAAGTTCAGGACCAGCCTGTAATTGCTCTCAAAACAGAGTGTAAAAATAAAGGCTTCGTTCTTCTCTTGCTGGCCGATTGTCGAAAGATTAGCCGATTAGGTAACCCCTTATTTTGTCTATATCAAAACGTTGTAATCTTACCATCTCTACTGGAAATAGTAGTGTTGAACAGATTTTTCTTATCATTGTTGTCGGATTAAATGTAATCTTCTTAAAAAAAAATAGACATGTACTACTGGTTGTTAAGCAATTTTAAATGATTTTATGTTTCATTAAGTTGTGGCGCCTCTTGGTCTCTAGATGCAAGACAAGGATCAAGCTTGTGTCCTTGTTTTCAATTTAATTTATTCAAATAAGAGTTTATTGCACCAATGTCCTCTGTGGTTTGATAGATAAATATCTCTCATTGTTTTAAAATTTACGTCGTTGTCCTTTGTGATTTTGATATTGTTACGTCAATGCTTCTCAAAAATATCCTTCAAATGTTAGGTGAGTGACTATGTTGCTCCCTATGGTTTTGGAAATGAGCGTTAATGCATCATGTTGTTTTTTTATTGTGTTTCTTTTCTTTTTTCTTAAAAAGAAGAAAAATATTTGTGTTTGAAATAATGAAAAGTTGCTTTTCAAAACTATATTTTCACAAAGTTTTAAAAAATAATAAAACTTTTGTTTGAAATAAAAAAAATTAACATATGCTTCATTTATCAAATTAAATTATTTCATTTTTTTGTCTAAAAAAGTTTTTATTTTTTTGAATATGTCGGAACCCAAAGAATACTAAGTAAGATTTTTTAATATATAGTTAATTATATATTAATAACAGTTATTTGACCAATATACAAGAGATTTCCTTCACGAAAATGAGAAATGAGCTTTAGTGTAAAAAGAAAATGTTTCATTAATTTTTGTATCATAAAAATGAACCAATAAAGAATTCTTTTGGATAAAAAATGAAAAAAGTTTAATTTGAGACAAATGAAATGTACGTTTATTATTTTTATTTAATTGATTTACTATTACAAACACAAAAAAAATTGATTAATAAACATTATAAAAATAATTTCAAAAAAAATTAAAAAGCATTTGTAGAAAAAAGAAAAAAATTAGAGGGGGCGTTGGTGCTCATTTCCAATACCATAGAAGCAGCAGAGCTATTCACTTAATATTTGAAAGATATTTTAACCTAGAGGGCATTGGTGTAACAATATTAAAACCATAAGGGCAATGACGTAACTTTTGAAACCATGAGGGGCAACGGTGCACATTTACCAAACTACAGGGGGTATTGGTACAATAAACTCATTCAAACAATAATAATACTCCGTATAAAATTATAAAATATAAAATTCAAATATTTAAAAATATGTAAAAAAAAAATACAAATATAGATGATATTTTTTGAACGATATTGATTATTACAATGTAGTATCTGTTCATTCTTGTTCTCAATCTAATGACACATAAAGAGTCAATACATTCGTCTCCGTTGAGGCTCGAACCTTGATGAACTTTCCATGAACCTAGGGGAGTGGGCTTTGTACTACTCAAGCTAGAGGAGAAGTTCGCAAATATAGATGATATGATTAAGCCACCTTATGTTTCAATTTAAATAATCTGTTTCAATTTACGATGTTGAAATGAAATTATTTTAAGAATAATTTATTTGACCATTGGGGTGGGAAAAAAATTACTCCGTATATATTTAAAAATTACGTGACATGAGTATTATCTAATTAAATAATTGACTAGAGAAAAAATGAATGAAGTGTGACTCTGTTAATAATAAACAGAAATCTTAATCTCAAATGAAAAAAGTAATATTTTAATAAATGATCAATAAGAATATGAGAATAGTAAATTTTGTAGAAAGACATGGTGCTTTTCTTATCACCAAAATTTCAGTTTTAGAATATCCAAATTAGCAAAATATATATTTCCTTGTCTTAAAATAATGTTCTCATTTCGGATTACGAGTACGATATTTGACAGAAATTATTTTTAATTCAATTTATATAGATATTGGTGTAGAATTAATAACTAAAACTTACATGTATTTAAAAACTATTTTAAAAAATCTAAAAAATAAGTGGTGATAATAATATTTTTTTTATCAAATAGTCAATAAAAATATGTCAAAATTGAGTATAATTTGGTCATATAAATTAAAAATAACTATTATTTAGGACGGACAGAATATGAGACTCCATACATGTCAATGATGGCTTTAGATGGTAGAAATCATGATGATATCCACACAAGCCCAAAAACATAGCCTCAAGAAAAGCTCAACCATGCAAAATTAGAGGCCAAACCATCCACAAGAATTCCCTATAAATTCCCTCTCTTCCTCTCCCCCCTAAAACAATAGCACAAAAAGTGTGTATACATATAAATACATATATACAAAAAAAAAACCCATTCTTTTCATAGGCATACCCCATAACCCCAACAAAAAATGGACATTTCAAGACAAATTCTTGTGACATTAGTCATGACACTACTTGTTTGCTCTGTCTTCGTCGACAAATCGCATGCGCAAGGGAACGCTTCCCCTCAGGGTTCCTCGGCGGAAGCCGCCGGTGGTGGGGCTGTTGCCGGTGAAAATGATCCGGCGGCACAAGGCGCGGGGGCGGAGGTTGAAGAGTTCACGCCGGAAGTCTTTGTTCTTGGACACTAATAATTAATTGAATACCATTTATTTGGTTAAATTAAAGTTTGTGTCCATATTGCCATTACTCCTTTTCTAGTTGTCTTCCATGACCAGAGTTGTAAAATCACTTCTTCATTGACATAAAAATGTGAAATTTTCTTGGAATAATAAGACTACAACATTAGTCCATTTCTTCAAATAAGATAGCTAGTCATATTTTTATTTTAAAATATGATCTAATTAATTGCATTGCTTAATTAAATATCTTAACCATAATTCCTTTCTTTTGCTTTGTTGAATCGCCTACATCTTACAACAAGTAAATTATTACATGCACCAAAAGGACATCTTGATACATTCACAATAATATCTAATTGATTGCGGAGTAATTAACAATAACATATAGTAGTATATAAAAAAGTAGCTATATCGCTAATGAGGTAATATTTATATTATGTTTGGTTCAAGGAATCTGAAAGCAAAAACAAAAGAAAATAAGATGAAAAACAATTTTTCTTAATTAAAGAGAGAAAAGTAAAGTAGAAAAGAAAAATAGAAAGAAAAAGCAAATAAGAAAGTAAAATATACTAACACTATGTTTGGTTCATGGAATTTGGAAGGAAAAGAAAAGAAAATGATTTTCCATTAGTTTCCTCACCAAAATGGGAGGAATTTGGTTTTCCATCCTCTTAATACATTTTGCTTTCTCATTTTCTTTTCCTTCCACTTTTCTTTTCATTTCCTCTCTAACCAAACAAGAAAAAATATTTTCCTTCTCATTTTCTTTTCCTTTCCCTCTCAAATTCCTTGAACCAAACATAGTGTAAGAGAAAGAAAGAAAAATCCTTCTATTTTAATTCAGAAAATGAATGAAATTATTTTCTCTCCATATTTTATTTGCCAATGGGGGTGGGTGGGAGTGGGGATGGGACAAGATTGGGTGTGGTGCGGGGGTGGGGCAGTGGGGGGCAGACATGTCGGGGTGAGGGTGGACGGGGCAGGGGTGTGGTGGACAGGAGTGGGGTGGGATGAAGGCGGAGAGGGAATAGAAATTTTCCTTTGAAATCGAATGGAAAGTATTCTCCTTGTTCATGTAGAGAAAAAATATTTTCCTATCATTTAAATTACCAAACAGAGGAAATTAGAACAGAAATTTTCCGGGAAAATATTTTTCCTCCAACCAGACACCACCATTCAGGCGGGTAAGGGCTTGGCTTGACCGTGTCTTTTCTCGGGTCGGAGGCGAAAACTGGAAAGTTCATCATTCAGTGGTGGGCTGCTCATAGAAAAGAAGGCGTCGCCCAACGAGTGGCAGATCTGGATAGAGTCTCGCTCATAGAAGAAGAGTACGCGCGCTACGGCTTAGGCAGTTGATCGGATCAGATAGCCCTTCGGCAAGCATCTCAAGTCGATAGCCCGGAGGAGAAGAATCTAACTATTGCCTTGAAAGGCTCCTTACCTTACCTGGCTGGTGTCTGGTTGCTCCAGGTCCTAAGGAATGAGATTAGCTTGATTACGCATTTTAGTTACTAATAGTTACTGAAAGCGCTGATGAACAATCTTCCTTATTTTACTTACAACTCGCTTACAACTCGGATTCCTCCTTCAGGATAGCTTCAAGCTTAAGGGCTCTCGGAATTCCCTTTTTTTTTCTAAATTCCTTGAACCAAACATAGTGTTAAACACCTAATTGGCTTCACTTCGTGGTGATCATCCTGATTAGGACTGCATTTATTTCATATCATATACATATAGATAAATGTTTGTGTGTATACAGTTAGTTCCTCAACCAACAATCACCCCCCATTGACAATACACATTACAAGCATCACATTTTATACCTTTCACATTATTTGCTAACATGATAATGTAGAGAGAGAGAGAGAGAGTACAATTCAGACGCTTAATTGGTGCAACCTATACAATATATGCATCAAGGGACGACTTGGCAAGCCACAGCAGGCCCGGATCGTTTCTTCTTAGGACAAAGAAATCCTCTCTTCTCCCCATTTCGTCGATTAAACTTTCCTCTTTGAATCCAATCAAAACTAGGACGTCAATGGCTACTGCAGTATGTAGTCACAATAGGAAAAAAATAAGGGATTCCACAACTTACGCTTGTTAAGGGTACGCTCATATTAACCCATACGTTCAAAAAGTGTTCATTTCAAATGTTTCTTGTCCCAAAAGGTCATCCACTGCATATGATAAGGTTTCAATGTTCGTTTGTCAAAATAAGTACTAACAAACAAGACAAACATGATCAATTCAGTCAGACAAATGTGACTCTCCTTCGGGAATTTTTCCTTGGGAGACGAAGAAAAGCAGAAAATGAAAGCGGAAGAAATAATTGGAATGCCATGCAATCTGCGTACCTTTATAGTGCAACACATCTCTCTTGATTATAGGATTAGCCTGCACCGTAATGCAAGAAGATACAGAGTAATAAATATTTCTGGAAACAAGCACAAGATCCTTATTATTCGTGTGTTTACAAATTTTATGTACCTTCCTTAGCTTTTTGAATTTCTCTTCATCCCGATGTTCAATCACATTCCTGCAAAGTGCAAACAATCAGGTCAGATGCCTGTGTTAGAATTCATCAAAAACACTTTCCAATTTGTATTCTTTCTGTCTGGACCCCAGAAAACTCAAGTGAAAGAAAACTGAGGGAAAATACAACATAGATTCAAGCTCGATAAATATATTTTAGATATTTGATCAAACTCTTTTTATTGATTTATTCAAGATCGATCATTTTATTTTATACTTGTAAAGTGAAAAATAATAATAATCATATCTCTAAGGCAAAACCGAATACTCTGTATAAGAAAATAGCTTAGCTTTTTTTGTCCTTTCCTCATTGTGTGTCGGGATTCAAATATACCCTTAATAATGTGTAAAAATGGGAATAAGATGAAGTTTTTGATGGTTTACTTGATGATTCTAATCAAAGTTTGCAGTACTCTAACAGCATCTGAGGGACTAGCTTGAGCTTTTAGTTCTTCAACTGCTCTACGCAAATTGCTGCAAACCATGTTCACAGGGTCTTGTATCCGCAGCAATTCCTGGTCATCGGGATCAGGCTCATCAGTTTGAGTGCATGGACCTGTACTTAGAGTTGCACATTCTGTCAGCCTGACACTTTTGTCCTGAGATTCATCTGGACCGGAAGCATTGCAGACTTGATTCTCTTGCCTTCCTTCAACACTATCTGCATCCAATGGAGGGAGAATCCTAGTGTTTTCCTGCTGAAAATCTAACTTTGTTTTGGTCTGTTCGTTTTCTTGTTCAACATCCATGTGATTTGATTCCTCAGTTAATGTAGTGCGATTGGTGGCAAAACGGTGAATGGCAGCAGCCACTGAAGACACACGTGCATCAGAAGACAAAGACTTCCCACCCAATTTTTGTGGTGAAAGAACAGAATCATTGAACACATCATCTTCATAGTTTTGCAAGTTTTGCAAACCACTCAGGGTGTGGCTTGTTGATTTAGTCCAATCTAGAGTAGCAGCTTCCTCATTGAGCTGCAAGAATTTGTTGTTCATAATAATTTTCTCAGAGTAAAGAAACAAAAAAGTAAATGCTCTACTTATGAGTCCTTGGAAGTTAAAACTAGTATGATGAACTAATATATGGAACATAGATATAACCATTCCTGCTGGTAAGTTATCACAATGAAGTAGACCTAGCCAGCACATAACAAGAGAATGAATGATAAACATTGCAGATAAGCACCTGCTTATCCAAAGAGTAAAAGTTTGTATCGTGTTCAGTATGCACCATGTGCGCCTGAAAAGAAAGGTAAATATAAGGTAAGAATCTCTTGCACTGAACTTAAGGAGTCACCAAAAAAGATTTCTTTTTGAGACAGTTTCTTGATTATATTTTTGGAAAACTACATGAGCTAAGGCGGGCACTTGCAAGCTTAGATAAATAGTTTTGCTTTGCTTCTTTTTAACCCTGACAAGTGAACAACCGATGGAATTGAAATATGTACTTACAAGTTCATGCAAGAGGGTCTTCTTGATGCTCTGGTACTTCCTAAAACCCCTAAGGTCATCTGTGCGAAGGCGTAATGAAATCTCTTCTCCTTGATTCTATATGCAATTTTTTAGGACAGAAATAAATACTCCGTAATAAGGAAAAAACAAAAACCATATGGACAAAAGTTATAAAACTTATATCTTCACCTTGTTCAAACCAAGTAAACATTTTGGGCTCACCCCAACATATCCAATAGGAGCCATCTCTGTCATGATTCCCACGCGCCAGCGATGCTTTAAAAATCCCAAAAGATAATTTAAAACCATGTGTGTCTAATATTCAGCATGCTATGATAAATTGTTAAAAGTTCAAAAAATTAAACACATGCTATTACCTTATTCATAACGGCAACAATTCCTGGATCTGCAGAAAGCTTATGCATTAGTTTCAAGGCTTCAGACGCTGGAGGATTAAGCTGCAGTCAATCCAAGACTAGGTCAGCAATCAATTAGCTGAAAGTATGTTACCCGTTCAATCACTTCAGGCAATGACAGTTCTATACTTTTATGAAACCCTCGCATATACAAATATCTAAAATGTTTTTTAAAATATTCAATTTAACGCCTTGAAAACCAGTGTGAAAACAATGGCTAATTTAAGCTATTCTAAATTTGCAAAAACATGTCACGAGAAATTATGTGTATATGTGAATTAGTATTATCACTCCATATTTTATATGACCACGACTTAACTCATATATGAAGGTAATTTATGATACATTCATTTGATAAGAGAACATGAAAATATTGTAGAAGAATGTGAGAAAGACTAACATTTATTGTGTGGTTCATAAAACAACACACCAGCACAATAGTTCATTAAACATGAAAAAAGAATGTGAGAATCCGAGAGAGAACTTTTATCTGAGCAAGAAATACCTCAATTCCTGGAAGATGGAGTGTTTTAAAACCACAGAAGATATAATGCCCCTGTGGAAGTCTAATGGAGGCCTGGTAGGATGATCTCTGCCTCAGTCTCTTTTCTTCTTCTTCAAAACCAACAATTCTGAGGTCTTCCTTTTCTTTTTCTAAGACTTCATCCATCTCACCTTTAGGAACTCCCAACATCCTAATAGATTTTCCCTGGAGTAAAATATTTCAGAATAGCATGATCTAGTAAACATCCTAAATAAACCTTGAAGAGAAGCTTTAGTATGTCCATGGAATCTCCCTATGTAATAGGGAGAACCAAAGCACTGGTAGAAATTAATTTCGGTGCAGGAATTGAGGACACTTGTTAATGGCAAAATTTGTAAAATGACTAAAATCCATGTTATGCAGAGAAGCAAACTTATGGTTGAAATAACCATTGCTCTGGCATATTAACACTATGTTTGGTTCAAGGAATTTGAAATGGAAAAGAAAAGAAAATGAAGTGGAAAACAGTTTTTCAAGTTTGGTTGGAGAGGAAAAGTGCTAAGGATAACAAAACGAGAAGACAAATGTACTAAGTAGAGGGAAAACCAAATTCCTCTAATTTTGGTGAGGAAAATGAGAGAAAAGCATTTTCTTCTCCTTCTACTTCCAAAATCCTTGAACCAAACATAGTGTAAAGGAACAGTCTTTTGAGGAAAAGCAACAACAGAAGCTTGCCCAGCAAGTTAAAATCCAACAGGAAAGGGAAAAGACCCAGAAAATTTTCCAAATGGTGCATATGATATATCTCAATAATTCAGATCCCATGACACGCTCCCCAGTATTTCACTTAAGACCTTATACATAAGATTGACGAATTGAGGTAGGAAATAAAACCCAGCACCTCAAGAATCGACGCCTCATCCAATTTCAACCAGGAGTGCTCCTTAGAAAACGGATAAATCAGCTTTGAACTTTTATCAGTGGGCACAATTATTCGCATAGTATCATCTTCAACACTTGTGAGCTGATGCATTTCATCACCCAATGCTTTAAGGGTAGTTTTGGGATCCATTTTGAGAATAAACTTCTTGCCTCTCCATGTAACAGAAAATTCAATTGCCTGATCTTGTTGATCCATAAGGAACCTGCTTAACCAAAAGAATGAGAAGATTGTTAGTTCTGAGACAAATCATAGAATAAGTCCCCAAAGGGGAGTTAAATTTGTTCGCATCTACAATTTTGCAACACTGATCACAGTGCAAACAAAAGATTAATGTTTAAAATTGCCCCATTTTCCATAATATGGATTAAGGAGTCTGAAGTAAACAGTTGACTTCCCCAGAAAATTCAAGAATCCTCTGAAATTCACTGTGATCATTGAAACAATTGAAGATCCAATCAAATGACACACAGAGAAGATTCCTTCTTCAGAAGAAATTCATGGCCACGAATAATGCTACCTCAACCTAATCATAGACCATTTCTCAACTTCTATATCTATTGTAAAAACAATCAAGTTCAATAGTTCATGTCCAGTTATGTAACCCTCATAGAAAGTTAAAAAAGAAATGCAATAAAAAACATAAATTTAAGACAATCTAAGCCCAAATAGCTAAACTGCCGGTTCAAATTCAGCAAACAAGCAATTCAAATTTCAAATCTGATGAAAATGTTACCTCAACTATTGTAAATTGGCTGGAAAGAACGAATGCGAATGACCAAACTTCTCCCGGGGTAGGATAATTCAACGGAGAATTTGGAAATTTACCCAGGGTATTTGAAGGCATTTGAAGGAGGAAAGAGCGTCAGCTAATGCGTGGGCGAAGCATCTAGAGAAAATAAGGGGAGACGGCCAAGAGAGAGCAAAATGTGTTCATTTTTTACATTAGTAATTAATTAGTAATTAGGTCATAGTCTTGTATCTATTATAAATAATAGATGTGTAATCAAACGAATAAAGTTTAGATCTGGGGGTGGACACGGTACGATTCCGGGACGGTTCCGGTTCCGGAACCGCCGGTTCCGATACCGCCACCCCAAGTAACCGGAAATGTTACCGGACCGGCGGTTCCGGTACCGGACCGGCCCGGTTCGCCCCCCTATTTTTTTTTGCTTTTTTTTTTAAATTTTTAAAGTATAAAATTATAAATTTGCAACTGTTTAAGGAAAGAATGAAATAAAAAATCTAAAAATGTAGTTATTTAAATATTGAAAATGAGTAATACACTAACTGAAGAACAACCACATTTAATATCCTGACGGTTCAAAAAAAGCGACGAGGTAAAGAACCGTAAAGAAACCCTCGAAGGAGCTTATATATCGCTCACCTAAAAAAATTAATTACATATTTACATTAACATAAAAAAAATTTAGAACTTATTATTCAGAACTCGGACTTCCATCTGTGGTTGCATTTGATGGTGTAAATTATCGACCGTTATATCGTTTTTAGCCAGGCAAAAACGATAAACTAATCTAAAAATTCACCAAAATATAAACACGGAGATTTTGACATGGAAACCCAAATCGGGAGAAAACCACGAGCCTTTTTTGGCGGTACCTTGCCAACGGGGAATTTTTATTAATATCGGGGGTGTGTATATGGTACATAATTTAGGCTAGGAAGCCATTAATGGAGCTTTTGAGCTCTTGAAGAAGAAGAAAATACACATACTAAAACTTTCTAGAGAGAGAAAGTGTAATGATCAGGGAGAGTGAATTTTTTGGCCTCCTTTCACATTGAGGGGGAGCCCTCCTTTTATAGGAGTAGCTGGAGCATCTACGGAGGAATATTCTATTATTCCTCCACTTTATTAAACAGGCCCGATTTGACTGTCCTTCGTAAATAATTGGGAAATGTGGGCCGAGCCACGTATTATTTCCCATCAGCATTCATGTAATGCTCCGATTCGAGTTGGTACGATAACTCTTGAGCCCGACGTCTTGCCAAGAGCCAATTTTGGTTGCAAACCAGTGTTTCAAGAGATTCAGCGTTAAGACAACTTCGGTAGTCGGTTAGAATGTTGCCGCCAGCACTGAATTCTCGTTCAACTGCTACGGTTGATACTGGGACGGACAACACTTGTCTTGCTAGCATGCCGAGACATGGGAACATGTGTTCGTTCCGCTTCTACCATCCGAGCACGTCAAAATCGACATCGTCGTCATCGTAATCGCATGGCACACCCTGGTACATAGCAAGTTCTTTGTGCAAGCTTACTGTTGTACCACTTGAACTCGTCGAAGACTGGGCACGTTTCCCTTTCTTTGCAAGAAGCCCACTGACTATGCCGACAAAACCTTTTTTTGATTTCGGGGCGGAGGTGGTGCTGTTTCTTTTTGTACAGTACCGTATAACCCTTGATATTCCTTAAACAAATTCTCAAAAAGAGTTATAGCATTATCTCTTTCATTTTTCCATTCTACTAAATAGCTGTAGTAATAACTATTTTTATCTAAAAAACAATTGTAGTAATACTCAATTAGAATTTTAAAATTTTCAATCTTAAATCGTGGATCACAAATAATACCTATTTTATAAATATCAGGAATGTACAAATACTAAGTACACCATTTATCTCTCAAAAGAGACATAAGGGTACAAATCTGGATCAGCCATACTTTCACGAAAACATGTTGCGATTGTAATGCACTCTTTAAAAAATGTATTTGTAGTTGGTTGGTAAACATGGCAAAAAGTAAGAGTTGCGTTATTAAAAACTTCTAATACGGCATTCAATTTTTTAACAATAACAAATTCAAAAGGATTAATGATTATACGAAGTTCATCCCTAAAAAATTCAGCAAGTTCCTCTTTATATCTTAGGATCTGTGCAATCAATTTGTAAGTACTATTCCATCTAATGTTGATATCTCTGGCAAAACTTATTTCTTTTTTACCCTTAGACTTACAGAACATCTTCCAGGATCTCGAAATAAGACGAGCCCCCCAAATTTTTTTAATTCCTTCTTTAATATTTGTCAAAACTCCGCCCATAGCTTGTAGTCCCTGTTGAACACATAAATTTAAAACATGACAGGCACACCGTTGATGCAGAAATCTACCCATAGTC
>OOIL02003813.1:1972686-2049421 GCA_900332095.2 Cuscuta campestris
TTCACCTCCCGCTGGCAAGTTCTCCGGTCAAAGCTTGCCGCGATCAAGTCTCTGATCTCTGAGATTTCCAATTCTCCGCACTGGTCGGATAATGCCCTCCTCCCGATGCTTCTTCCCGATCTCCATTCCACTCTCGTCCGGGTACGAACTCTCTGTTTACAGTGCTCCGACCCTTCGTTTGTCCCCGGAAAGCTTCTGATGCAGTCGGACCTCGACATGGCCGCCGGTTGGTTATCCAGGCAGATTAACCAGCTCGATGTCCTCTGCCGCTCCGGCGTCCTCCACCAGTCCACCGCAATCGTCCTTTCCCACCCCTCCTCCGCCTCGACGCGGGAGGACTTAGTCCTGTTCATCCGGGACATCTTCACTCGCATCCAGATCGGCGGCGTCGAGTTCCAGAGGAAGGCGTTGGAGTCGCTCGTCCAGCTTCTCGCCGAGGAGGACAAGTCTGCGCCGCTGGTGGCCAAAGAGGGACATATCGCGTGTTTAATTAATCTTCTCGACCTCAACGCCGATCTCGCCACTCGCGAGCTGGCTGTCATCGCCGTCGCGGCGCTGGTTTCCGCCAGCTATCTGGCGAGCAAGTGCGTGTTTGAAGAGGGCGGGCTGGGGCCGCTACTGAAGGTGATCGAGTCTGGTTCGATCGCCGCGAAAGAGAAGGCCGCCATGGCGGTGGAATGCATCACGAGTGATCCCGAAAACGCCTGGGCGATCTCTGCATACGGCGGCGTCCCTGCCCTGATCGATCTCTGTAAATCCGGATCAATTTCGGCCCAAATCCATGGAGTCGGGTCAATTCGGAACGTATCAATCAACGAAGACGTTCGGATCGCACTAGCAGAAGAAGGTGCGATTCCCGTTTTGCTTCAATTACTGCTCTCCGGCCATTCCTCCGCCGAAGAAAAGGCGGCGAACTGTCTGGCGATCATGGCTTCTTCCGGGAAATACCACCGCGATTTGTTACTCGAGGAAAATGCGCTACAGAGATTGCTTCAATTTCTGCTCCACGAATCTTCCAGCTCGAATTCATCGCACCATATTTTGCAGGCGATTCAATCACTCTCCGCTTACGATTCAGCATCAAAACAATATCTCTCTTCCTCCTCCGCTTTCATTACCAAACTAGCAGAGCTTTTGATGCACGGAAACACCATGACGCAGTACACCGGTGCTTCATTGCTCTCCGATTTGGAGATCAGAGAGAGCGACAAGAGGGCGATTTCCGGGTGTATGGGAAAACTGGTGAAATTAATGGCGTCGGCGAAGCCGGAGGGGATGCAGGAGGCGGCCGGAAATGCATTGGTTTCCCTGTTGACTGTGAAGTCCAACCGGAGGGGTTTTGTGAGGGATGAGAAGAATCTGATGAAGCTCTCGCAGATGTTGGATCCGAAGAACGATTCGGTCTCGAAGAAGTTTCCGGTGGCGGTGGTAATGGCAATCATGGCAGGGTGGTGGAGTAAGGGCTGCCGTCGGCTGCTTGTGGCCGCCGGAGTTAATGTCCATTTGCGGAGTCTCTCCCAGATGCAGGTTGTTGGGGCCAAAAAGGCATTACAGAAACTCTCGGGGAGCCGGTTTAAAAACTTAATTACCTGCGCTTGGATGCAGGAATAAAGATTAATAATTGGAGCCTTACTCACGAAGGTAATTACCTCCTCTATAGTCTATACCATACTTTCTTTTATTTTTCACTTATTTACTCATTATTTTCCCAAATAAAGTTTCCTTTTCTTTTTTTAGATTTGTGATTTTTTTCTCTAACATATATTCCATGCTTTGTAAATATGAATAGATATTATATTATAATAAAATTAGTAGTACTAAAAAACAATTACTCTATACATTAATTTTATTTTGTTGTGTATTGGAAACAAGACAAATCAAATCATAGATCGAATTAATTATGACCATGTTGTTAATCTGAAATTATTTTCAATTTAATTTATTTGATTATAGGTGTAAAATTAAAAAATAAAAATTATGTATTTTAAAATTACATAAGCTTTACAAAATAAGATGTTACATGATTATATTATTTTATTCCGTATTAAATACCTAACGTAAATATGTAAAAAAGTGATTAAAGTTTGATAGTACTTACCCTCTAATCCTGGTTAACCCTCACACACGATCTCCACCTTAACTCATCTTCCATCCACATCAATTGTGTAAGTTAATTTTGAAGTTAAAATTTTATCCACATTTGGCAAGAGCTCCAATTAAATACGGAGTAACTATAAATAATGCAAGGATAAAGCTATTTATACTTCAAGGATTTGTACCCCATTTTGTATACCGCAGAGATGCACCAATTTTTTGTGTTGGTGTAATGCTAATTTTTATTAACGCACCAACATTTTGTGTTAGTGCAAATTTTTGTTAACGCGCCAACACTTTGTATCAATGTGAACCATCAAAATATTGGTTCATACTTTGGTGTATAAATAAGGTATAAATTTTGATAATTTACCTTTACTTGTAAGCACTCACCACCAAAAGCCACCCAATCATCATGTTAGAGTATGGTAGGTGGATCATGAGGGAGGGCAAACAAGGATTATGCCATGTGTACCCAAGGTTTGTACCCCAATTTGTACTCCGCAGTTTTGCACCAACACTTTGTGTTAGTGTAAAACTAATTTTTGTTAAACGCACCAACATTTGTGTCCGTGTAAACCATTGAAATGTTTGTGCAAGCCTGTGGTGTACAAATGGAGTATATTTTTTTAGTGCAAGTGTACCATGGTCCGGCAAACAATCCCAATCCCCACACCACCAAATCTTTTAAACATAAAGTAAAGCAGTTTGTACGGCCATTATTATAACTCCACATGTAAAGGTGTATAACTAACCTACCCTTCAGGTTGAAGGTGTGTCGTAGTACTAAATTAGTGTCACATCTTTCTTTCTTTCTGGAGAAGCCTTTGAAGATGAATAATGGTTATAATTGTGTCAAGTCGAGATTATGGGTAGCATGCATATGGGTATTTGAGTTTTTTTTTTTGTTCAACGAGTATATGACTTTGGTGTCCCGAAAGCTTCAACGCAAATAAACTTTTTCTTAAATTTAGAGATGAAAAAGTATTGAATCGATCATGAAAATACCCAAAAATAAATTGAGAAAACTGAAAAAATATTGAACTGAAAAATATTATTAAAATACCGAACCAAATGTTCGGATCGATATTTGGGAACAATACAAGGTAACTTCCATACCGAAAATCCTGAATCGAATATATATATACTAATAAATTATATATATTTATAATAATCTTTTTATATTTATTCAATAAGTAATAAGTTTATTTCTAAAATCTAGTTCAAATTTTATTATTTGCACACTGTACTTTTATTTGAGTTTCAATTTTTTGTAGATGAATATAAAAATATTAACACACATTTGAAATATCATTTTGTTATCATTCTTTCACTTTAGTTTATGAAATATAAACTAAGTTTCATAAACATTTCTTACATTTAAATTTAATTTTTTTTAGTTTTTTGTGTTTTTTTATTAAATATACTTTTGATTTTTCAAAAATATAGGTTTTGTGACATTTTAAAATTTAAATTAGGTGTGTATGCATTTATTCCAATTTGTACCGAAATCGATATCGAACTAAAATTTTGGGATCGGAATTAGTATGATGTGAAATGTCATACCGAATCGAAATACTTGATACAGTATCGGTACGAGCTAAATAGCGTACCATACCATATCATGCTCACCTCTACCTAAATTATACTCCGTACTAGTATATCCAAAAATGATAACTCCCTATTGAACACATATACTGCTTGTCTAATCTCTTGTACTTTTTCCCTTTTTATTTATTAGTCCTTAGCTTCCGGATCAAAATAAAACTCACGTTTGATGTTTAACTAAAATTATTTTTGAATCAATATAACTAAAAATTGGTATAAAATTAAGGAATAAAAATTATGTATTAAAAAAATACATCACAATATCTACCAAAAAAGTGGTGACAGTATTATTTTATTTTATCAAATGATCGATGAAAATGTATAATGAAAGTAGAATTAGTTTGACTCGTGAATAATAACTATAAGTTTTATTTTGGTACGAAGAGAGTATAACCCTTGCATGGCATTCTATTAATGCTTAATTTGGTATACTATTATATTGATTGATTAATGAGAAATCCAAGAAGATGAAGAATCAAAAGCAACAAAAAAAAATTATTGATCCAAAAGTTTTGAAAGCCGGAGAAGTATATAAAGAAATGAAAAGATATGGATAGCTAGCAAGAAAGGACCGCTATCAAGAACTAACTACTAACAAACTAATTACCAACAAACCAAAATGAAATAAAATAACAAGATGTCAACTGATATCTGTACATCCCCCTCAAGTTGGAGCTGATTAAAGACCCAATTGGGCAGATAAGGTAGCATGATGTGAAGCACCTAGAGGCTTTGTAACCAGTTTGCAAGAAACCTTCCTGCACCTTATTATGTGTGATGTGGCTATCAATATCAAAGTGTTTGGTTTGTTCATGATATCAAGGATTGCTAGCAATCTTTTTAGCAGCCTTGTTGTCAAAGAACATAGTAATAGAAAATATATTTTAATGTAAAGAACATGGAGTAAATAACTCAACCATATAAGTTCACAAGGGGTGACAACCATGTTTCTATACTCTACCTCAGTAGAAGATATGGAAACAGTGAGTTGTTTCTTTGTTTTCTAAGAGACCAAAGCATGGCCCAAGAAAATGCAGTCGTCAGTGAGAGATGTATGTGCCATAAAGTAAGATCCCCAATGAGCATTAGAAAAGCCTCTCAACTAAAACTTTCGATTGATATGATAAAATAATTCATTCATGGCTGATAGTAGTAGGATCAGAAAAAATCTTGCTCAGAGTCTAAGAAATATCATGCCTAAGAAGATCAAGATATAAAAGCCATCCAACAAGGCATATATATGGTTCAAGATTTGGAATACATTGACCAGACTGAGAGGAAAGTTTTAAATTTTGTGGAAGAGGGAGTTCTGTAAGCTTGGCGCATGTTAACCCACAATCAGACAATATATCAAGGATGTACTTGCGTTGATTAAGGTGAAGACCATCCTAAGTAGAACTAATTTCTATTCACATAAAATATTTGGAAACCTCTAATTCGCAACCCCTAATAAGTCTTTTGTGGTGAACTAAGCATGTAAAGCAGATTTGAGTGCTGAAATTTCAGAGAGGCAAATGCTAGTGAACAATATCTCATCAACATAAAGTAAAGAAACTATAAGGGCATGACCATTCCTTTTGGAAAATATAGAATAATCTTGTTTGGACTGTATGTATCCCATCGTGACTAAAAATTGCTGATTTTAAAATTTCGTTGGCGAGAAGCCTATTTAAGGCCATATAGAGACCTTTGGAGCATGCAAACTTGACCAAGGAGAATTATGGTATAACCTTCTAGAGAAATTATATAGGTGTCTTCATCAATATGACCATAGAGGAAAGTGTTATTAACATAGAAGGACCAATTAAAAGCAGTAACCAAAGCAATAATTATCCAAACGGTGGGAAATTCAGCAATAGGGGAAAAGGTGTGTTTGTAGTCTTTTCCAAGCTTTTGATTATAACCTTTGATCATCAACTTGGCCTTTAATCTATCTACTAAATAATCTGTGTTGTATTTAATCATGTACACCTATTTAGAAGCAATGGCTTTATGACTCTTTGGTAAAGACGTTTATATCCAAGTGCAATTAGTCTCAAGAGCATTAAGCTCCTTAGCTATGACATTGATCCAACGTGGATCTTGTTTAACTTGAGCATAAGTGGTGGGTGCAGGCATAGCTAATATATTAGTTAAGAAATTGGTGACACGAGGAGTGAAGAAGATAAGGTGGTAGTTAGATAAAAGTGGATGAGCAGTGGAAGAATGAGTTTGAGCTTTGTGGGGGAGAGTAGGACAAATATAGTATGAGAATTTGGCAAGATTTTTAGCAAATTTTTATGCTGTGGATGTGGATAATGGGGAAGGATCGTGTGAGATTGTGGGAAAATTTGGAACAAGAGGATTGATGATTGATTGCCCATTAAAAAATGATAGAATTGTTTGGGGCTTCTTATTCAGGCTGAGAAGTAAACATATTGTCATGATCTATGAGTGAAAGGGTTGGTGTAGAAAAAATCTAGGCTTGTATATATGGACAAGGAATTAGATTTGTAGGGAAGGACATCTTCATGGAAATTCACATCCCTATTCAAGAAATTGGTTTGTTGTTGAGATCAAACAGCTTCTAACCGTTTTGATCAACAAGGTAGCCTAGAAAATACATTTTCTACCTCTAGAAGCAAATGTGTCATATGTAGTATTGGATGTCACTTTGGCATAACACGAACATATAATAGTTTTTAGATGTTCATAATCGGGGGTATGACAAAGTAGGGTTTCAAAAGGGGTTTTCCAGGATAATTTGGCATTTCAAGTTATCACCGAAATTTGGCATTTCAAAAGGGGTTTTCCATGATAATTTGGCATTTCAAAAAGGGTTTTCCAAAATGTCACTCAATTCTAGAACATTACGGGTGATGTTCCTTTGCATTTTAATTTTTTAAATCATGTAAATAGCTTTGCTTAATGTAGGCAAAGATACTGTGGATAGTATCTGTCCACGAACTCCCTCATAATCATCATTAAGCTTTATTAAGAATTGCATCAATTTATTTATATCTTCAATCACAATCCACTTTTCCAAGTACTCACAACTACATCCCTTCATTTTGCCACACTCACATAAAAGAAATTCCTTTAGATTTTGCAAAGTCTAACAATATTTCTTAAGTTTTGTGATATAGGCAGAAATATACACGCTTCCTTGATGAATTTCATTGAGTTCCTTTTCTATTTGGTATATAAGAGGAGCATTTGTGTGTCCGCACCTCTCAGCAAGTTCTGGCCATAGCTCTTTAGCTGCATTGACATACACGAAAGAGTATGACAATTTTGATAACATAGAACTGATTAGGAGGATCCAACACGCCACCAAATAATATGTTCTGATTTAGCGCTGATAATTTGTATTCTTAGCTCTAGGGTTAGCACATGCCCCAGCGCCATGGTAATCGACTTTTTTCAAACAAAGAAATTGGCTCCTGTGAATTTGGGTGTGGTTAGGACTAATCTGGAATTATCTAGTCCAGTGAGCCCATATGAATCGAGAATTGTGCTTCATTGTTCAATTCTACCATTGATAACAACTAAGGCTTAATCAGAACATGATAGTGAAACTTCAAATGATCGAACAAGTAATCAGTGAAAATCTTTTAGTGCAGAACCTCTGATACCATGAGAAATTTAAAAGAAGATGAAGAACAAAAAGTAGCAAAAAAGTTTATTGATCTGAAAGTTGTGAGAGTCTAACAGAGGAGAAGTATATAAAGAAATGAATAGATAGGGACAATTGGCAAAAAAGGATAGCTGTCAAGAAGTAACTACTAACAAACTAATAAATAAACCAATTACTAACAAACTAAAATCAAATAAGATAACAAGATGTCAATTGATATCTCTACAATTAACCAAAAGAGTTACACATGATGTGCATTTCTCCGGGCTCCTGTTGTCCTTTTTTTCTAACTGTTATAAATTCCATGGTTAAAAAAAGACCTTTGCATTTTTTCACTTTACAAAAAAACTTAATATTTTTTCAATGTAAATTACTCCGTTTCAGTTAAAAAATCAAAGGTAAAAGATTATTAACATTTTTTGTTAAAATTGGTATTTTTGACCTATAATTTTCAATCAAACTTGATATTTTCAAAATTTTATTAAAACTGTTTTTTTGTTAAAAACAATTAGGAAACACTATTATCATAAAAACAGAATAAGCATTTTTTCCCAATAAAAATTTAATAGAAATTATAAATAAAATAATTAACCGTGATTAAATGTATTAAATTAAAATTTGACAAATACTTAAGGGTGAAGTGAATATAAGATATATTAGATGAATAAAAGTATGAATAGCTTATTATTATTAAAAATGGATCAAATGCAATTTGGATGGATTGTATGAAGAAGAGAGAGTCTTTCACATGTAAACTTAGAAAGTAATAGAAAAAAGATAGATTGAGGGTGTGAACTTGAGATGTGAAGATATGTGTTTAAATAATAGAAAATAAAAAGAGAAACTAGCTGTTGCAACGACTAGTTGAGGGGAGGTGGCCACGCGTGATGACCTTCACCTCTATCACGGGGGAGGGGGGCGATGTTCCCTTCTCAATCACGCGGCAAGCTGGCAGCCACCTCAACCATCATGATGCCCATCACTCCCCCTTCATATGGCCTTATGGAATATAATGTTAACTATTTTTTGTTTTTTAATAATGTGAATCTTGTAAGTTGTAATGGTTGATCCAAGATTTTCTCCACATATACTATCTTCCTTCTTAAATAAACTGTAATTAACCAAATTTCTGGTTAATTTCTTTTTCAATCAATGAGTATATGTTCAGTTCGGTTAAAATGTTCATCCGGACATTTTTGAACAAATGGGTAGAAAATTGACAAATTTGTACATTAATGAGTGGAAATTTGACAAAATTGTTCATTTTCATTACCCCCTATATTACAAACATTTATAACATTGTTGTCATTTAGTTTTAATTCAGTTCAACATTAATTAAAAAAAGCAGGGTATATGGAATTGTTCGAGATTAAGTTCGTTTAAATACTTTTAAGTTTGAATATTTAAATTTCCGAAGCAGCCAAAGAAAAAGTAATTATACTTACCAAAAAATGTACATATATACAACTCATCACTATTACAGACTATAATTATGATAAATGCTTCGCTATGATTTTTGTTTGATTTTGCAACCAGAGTTGTTGTTCTTGAACCAAGTTTCTCGGACTCAAGTTTGACCCGAAAGGGTCATTCTCGTCATTTTGCATAATTGTCGCGGTCTCTGTTGCCATCGGACTTATTACAGAAAATGTGGGCCGCGTTGCACGGAATGTCGGCGCCGGCGAACTCTGGTAATTCTTGCCTGAATACGACGTCGGATTTGATGATGATGAGCCTTTTTCCGGCGATTCTTTGAACGCCGGAACTAGGGCAAACATGTCCGGCGACTGGAATAATGCTCCGTGTGCGGGTAGAAACGAGGTCGCCGGAAGAATTTCATCTTGAAGGAAAGGATTATAGTAGTGGTGGTGAGGAGGCGGCAATGACGACGTTACCGGACAAAACAAACTTTCAAAATTATTCCCAGATGCCGGCACCGCCGATTGCGGCGGCGTTTCGAATAACACGAGCTCCCACCCGGTTGATGCATCGTTCGGCTCGGGATTTGTCGACGGAGTCCCGGGCGCTGCGGCTGTCCCTTCAGCCATTCGATTTTCGCCGTCCCCGTTCCAATCGTCCAACGACAGAAGATCGGCGTACGAATTCGACGCTGGCAAGGACTTGGTGGTCTATAGAGATTGAAACTCTCTTCTACCACCGCGTAAAGGGCGATCTGCACTAGGCGGTTAGCCTTGGCGGGCCCTGTCGGCCTGGTGGCGATCGCCCTTTCTAGCAACCTCTGCCAGTGCCCGATTCTGTCGAGCAGCATTGCAGGTTTCATTTCACGAACGGGCTCGTCGGGCCTTCGCCCGCGGAGGCCCAACGAACTCTGCGTGAATCTCCTCTGGAGTTTTCCCGTGAGGAAACAATCCAGCCGCTCGTCAAGGTACAACGCGAACGTCCTCACAAATGCCGTAAAATCCCACGGGCTCGAGGTTGAGGCGTCGCAGAAGCTCGATAAGTTCAGAATCCGAGCCCCACGTTTCATGGCGTGAAGCACTTCTCTAGGGAAATAAGGATCTCCGTCCTGGAAAATCCTGAGAACCAGGATCAAAGACTTTAATGTGACAATCCAGTTTCGCGTGCGGCCAATGCGCTTGCCGATGGCACGCGCACAAGCCGCGGCATAAGCCTTGTCGGCAGAGACGAGGTGGAGGAGCTCGCGAACGTAGCGGGTGTCCACGGGGTCATCGTCGTGGGTGGTGGCCTTGAGGACGGCGACTTCAAGGTTGGAGGATGAGGTGTTGTTGCTTGCAACCTTTGCAATGCTAATGCTTGTTTGGTCTTTCACTGCACCAATAGCCTTCTTCAACTTGCTTGGCATTATTTATGCCTTACCTCACAAACAAGGCTGTTTGTTTCTTCACAATTTGGCTATGATTTGTTCTTGGTGGATAAGGGGAAGGGAGATTGAGGGTGAAAATCTTGCTTTGGAGGTTATTTTCTTTTTTCATGTTTTTTTTTAAATTTTTTGGTTAATTTAATTTGAGTTTTTCTCCTTCATGAAAATGAGTGAACATCCTAGAGTAACGCTAATGGATATAACCAACAAACAAAATCCTAAATACTCTTACGTTTGACCATTTATAATTTGGAAGGACAATCTGATCTCAATTCTCAAACAATAAAAAGCATTGACTTATAGCAATACAATCAAAATCCATAAGACCAAAGAGCTCCGAGCACATGCCTAAAAATAAGGTTTAGAATCAAGTACAAATTTCGTAACAAAAGTATTTCAAAATTGATTCCTTTGATTTTTGAGTATTTGGAGTTTCTCATTAGAGATATATAGAAACACCTAGAAGAATTGATAACTACACTCTATAACTTGTTAGTGGTTGATTACTTTTCTGAGAACAAAAATCAAAAGTAATATATATTTGCTAGGCCTGTTTTATATTGTTCAGTTTGTTCAAATATACATATGTATTAATGAACTCCTTAACTATGTGCCAATGATTAGTTGAATATTGAGCCACCAGGTTTGAGGCCTTCTCTCGGAAACCAAAAGTTGATCCCAACTAATATTTGCTATTCAAATCCTATAAAAATCTTGCAAATTCAAAGTAAAATAGTAAAGAATCATATTAAATCTCAAAATTCATTTCAAATCTTTGAGCCAACTCAACTAAAAGATCAAGTTTGTGGTTGTGGCCCAGGAAATGTTTTTTATATTCTAACACGCCCCTTCACGTGCAAGCGTAGCCTTTTTTTGAGCTCGCACATGAAACCTTTTAATTTTTCAACCAAAAGCTCAAGCTTGTGGTTGTAGCCCAGGAAATGTTTCTTATATTCTAACAAGTCACCACGTGCAAGCGTAGCCTTTTTTCGAGCTCACACGTGAAACCTTTTAATATTTTAAAAGTGAGTGGTGCTGAGTTCCGAACTTGTGACCTCTTAGTCAACAAGGCTCCAATACTATGTCAAGGAACCAACTCAACCAAAAGCTCAAACTTGTGGTTGTGGCCTAGAAAATGTTTCTTATATTCTAACAAATACTATTACTCCTTCCTTATTTATCATTTTATTTTTTAACTTTAGATTATTTTCCTGAAACAAAATTTTCCATATTTTTATTTTTTTCAAAATAATGACAATATTTCATGTTTAATTAGAAATACCTCATCTTCATCCCACCGCGTATATTACGTGCCTGTTCTTTAGAACTGAAAAAAGAGCTGGATGTTGGACGAAACTGGAAGGAACTGGAAGAAAAGAAACTAGAAGAACTGGAAAAAACTGGAAGGAACTGGAAGAAATTGGAAAAACTGAAAAAACTAGAAAATTTGAAAAATCTTAAAAAACTTTTTTAAAAAAATTTATGTGTGGTTTTATATTATTCTCATTCTGATTCTTGTTGTTATAAATTATTATTATTATTATTATTATTATTATTATTATTATTATTATTATTATTATTCTTGTTGTTGTTGTTGTTGTTGTTATTGTTGTTGTTGTTGGTGGTGGTGATGAAAAATATTACGAGTATTATTTTTCATATATAAAAAGCTAGTTTTAAAAAATAATTAGAATATAAAATTAGCATAAATATTACACTTCTTGGATCATTTTTTCTTTTTCAAAATGTAGTTTTCTCTTGGTTTTCATAATATTATTCTTCCAGACCCTTAAATGTAATTTACTTTATATAAATTTAGATTAAAAATATTCTATATAACTATTTATCCATAATTTTTTAAATAGTTTCCTAATTTTTCATGTAGATTAATATACAAAAAAATGGCATTATTCATATTAAAAAGTTGAAGAAAGTGGAAGAATGAAAGTGAATCATAAGATTAGTGAGATGAAAAAATTAAATAATTTATAAACTATAGTTATGAACATAAAAGTTGTAATTTAAAAAAAGTTGTAATAATAATATTAATAATTAAAATATATTTTTTAGAGTGATTTGTCAGAAAATAGAAAGAATTTGAAGAAAATAAATATAGTTGGAAAAAATTAGAAGAAACTAGAAAAAACTGGAAAAAATCGGAAGAAACTAGAAGAAACTGGAAGGAACTGGAAAAAACTGGAAGAACTGGAAAAAACTGGAAGAACTGGAAGAAAAGGGAAGAAACTGGAAAGAGTTAAAAATTAGTTAGTACTTATAAAAGAAATATAATTTGTAGAGCTTAGTATATATATTGAACATATTGTAGCCATTTTTATTAATGTAATTATCTACATACCAAATAATTATTTCTAATAGTACACAATAAAGTCGTAAAACAAAACTAAATATAATTAGTTATGGAATACAAAAACACGAGATTCTAAGAATGAACTAGTATTACACCCGTGCGTTGCACGAGTCATTTTTATGTTATTAAATTCAAATCATTTTTCAATGATAAAAAATGAGATGCAATAAAATATAGAGATTATATTATTTTAAGATACAAAATATCACTGCTTTACAAATTTCGAAAGACTTCTTTACAGACTACATTATTTGAACAATTTATGGGAATAATGTCTTCATTGCATATTAGAATCTTCAACCCACTACGATTAGTTACTTTTGAAACTGCAACATAGAATTGTCTGTGACTAAAACATGTTGGATTATTGTTATGGAAATATGTGATGACCACTCATCAACATTTTTCAAACCAGTTAAGATACCCATTTTTCGTAGGAATGACAATTTTGAAACGTAGGGGAAAAAAATTCACGATGATTGTAATGGCTATGAAAGCTTGGTAAATGGATGTATTTATAACATGATTTTTGCATACGGGGTTTAAAAAATATTATTTTTCAAAGTGCTATAATGAATTTAAATTATTATTACTATACTTAAACTATTTAAATTATTATATTTAAAATTACTATAATAAAAATCACTATAAATAAAATGACGTAGTAATTAATATGGAGTATACAATTATCTAGTCACACGGTTATATAATTAATACCTTAGTTAATTATTACCTTTTTTGATTAAAATTACTATAATTAAAATATCGTAAAATATAGCGATTATAAAATATAGTCACAATAATTAAAATATAGCCATTATAAAATTACTATAATTAATTTGACAAAATAACTAATATACAATTATTTAGTCACACGGTTACATAATTAATACTATGGTTAATTATTACCTTTTTTATTACCTTTCTTCCTAGTATAATTTCGGACACTTTAAAATTGAAAGTTAATTATTTCCTTTCTTAGTTATTCCCTTTCTAGCTATTAAACGTAAATATATATATATATATATATATATATATATATATATTTATTTATTTAAGGGATATTTAATTCTTACAATAGTTATAGTTCATTTTATATTACTATAATTTCAAGCACTTTAATTTCTTTCCATCTTTAAATACTTAACAATTACTAATTATTTAAATTATTATATTTATAATTACTATAATTAAAATGACACGGTAATTAATACGGAGTATACAATTATGTAGTCACAGTGTTATATAATTAATACCTTCGTTAACTATTATCTTTTTTATTAAAATTACTATAATTAAAATATAGTAAAATATTACAATTATAAAATATATCCACTATAATTAAAATATAGCCATTATAAAATTATTATACTTAAAATTAATATTATTAATTTGATACGGTAATTAATATACAATTATGTAGTCACACGTAATATTAGATTTTTAATTGCGTAATATAAAATTTTAATTAAAATTACTATATTTGAAATTAATATAATTAATTTTACACGGTAACTAACATTTAATTACTATAATTAATTTGACACAGTAATCACACGTAATATACAATTTTAATTGAAATTATTATAATTAAAATTACTATAATTAATTTGAAATAATAATTAATTAGATTTCATTAATAGCGTGCTTAATATCAAAATTTTTGACACTTGTAAAAATAATTATTTTTTACCATACTTACAAAAATAATAATTATATTAATTTCAAAATTACCATTTTATATTACTTTAATTTTGACACTTACCATTTAATTTCAAAATTACCATATGTAATGGTCATATTTTGTGCATGGGTTAAAAATGGACACTATAATTTCGGACACTTACCATTTATATAGGTAATAATTACATGGAATAATAATTATTATACTTTTGGTTATTACCTTTCTTTCTATTAAACATATATATATATATATATATATATATATATATATATATATATATATATATAAAGGATTTTATCGTATTAATTTTTTCAAAACTATGTGTATAATTATTCTTACCATAATTATATTATACTCCGTACTATAATTATACACATATATTTTTTATATAACCTAGTCACATGGTAATCATATAATTATATAATTATGATAATAATAATCATACACACGTTTTTAATAGCATTGATTGGCATGTATTAAAGTTTATAAATATTTTTTATAACCTACCTTTCTTGCTCGTATAAATTTCGGACATTAAAAATGAAACTTAATTATTATAAATATTATATAATAATTATACTTATAAAACGTAAATTTTATATTACTATAAATTCAGACACTTGCCATTTTAACTTCACATTATCATATGCAATGGTCATACTCTTTGGGCGGGAAAATGCAATATTGACTCCATGTCTTTTTAAATAAAGTATGGATTCTTAACATATTTTTAATTTAGGTATATTTTTTCCCTTTCCTTTGTGGCTTCTCTCCCAAAAATTTATATGTGAAATGTGGACCTTTTAATATATTTGTCATGAACTCATAATTAGATCTCTTTCTTTTTATACGACTCAATACATACAATTATTTTACTTTTTCTGTCCAAATTAATAGTGTATGTTTACTATTTACAAGGTCAAACTTCTTTTACTTTTTTTTCTCTATTCTCGTTAGCAATTTAATAAAATAAAGTATTATTGTCACTACTAGTTTTGTAGATATTTTGATATAGTATTTTTATATGTAATTTTTATTTTTTAACTCTATACCATTTATCATATAAAATGATTTGAAAATAATTTTAAGAAACATCGTAAACCAAAACAGACACTGTAAATTGTGACGGAAGGAGTATATATTAAGAATTATAAAATGAACATGCATCTAAAAATCACCAAATAAACTGATGGAGCAGTTTATTATAAAATTCCCCACATTGGAAAGGACAAACTCGAGAGGCTGGAGCAATTGCCAACAAATATTGAAGTTAGTATGGAAGTTGTGGAGGCTACTAGAAATTTCATATCAACACAAGGAACGAGTACTAGTTTATTTTCATTTGGTGCACAAGGCACTCTTTTTGCCATTTTTGTGGACTGTTTGTAAATAAAATTGGGGGTTGTACAAATCGTGTAAGTACTTCCAATAGGTGTTATAATTATTTTTTGTTATTTTGTGCAAATATTAGGTAGGAGACAAGTCATACAAACCCCCAACTGTTGTGAATTACGGAGTATATTTTACCTATGTATTGAAGTGTAGTAAATTTTTTCTTATTTATTTGTGTATTGTACTTATAAGGAGTTAAGATAGAAGTAGACATAATATGTCTAGAAACAAGCACACAACATTGGGCATCACAGATCTCAAGACCCATTAGCACATAATAAGACATCATAGGTCTAAGAAACAAGCAAACAATATTGGGCATCATCACATACCTAAGGACCCATTTTCACATAATAAGGCATCATGGGTCTCAAAAACAAACACACAACATTACGCATCACAACACTCACAATTAAGCATCATAGGTCTCAGAAACAAGTACACATGATTGAGCATCACAACACTCACAATTAAGCATCATAGATCTCAGAAACAAGCACATAACATTGGATATCACAGACCTAACACAGAATTAGGCATAATAGTTCTCATAAATAAGCACACAACATTGAACATTACAGACCTAACACAGAAGTAGGCATCACTCTGCTCAGGAACAACACTCACATTTAGGCATCATAGGTTGCAGAAACAAGCACATATCTTTAGGCATCACAGACTTCATCAAGTGTTAAAACAAAGGTCAGACACACACATTGGACAATACAAAGCACACATTGTTTTTGCAAGAATGGCACAAATATGTAAGGACTTATTGAATAGCATTGAAAATTGAATCCCCAATCCATCATCAGTCAATAAATTGAATCCCATAACATGCAAACCAACTCTCCATCATTAAAAATGAGTGCTTAAGGAGAATTCATACCACATAAAGGAACATCAAGGGGTACTAGTAGAGGGTTGTCCATGAAAATATAATTTGTGCATCCAATTTCTTATGGTCGTAATCATATGTCACCTCGTCGCTTTCACCTTCATCACTCTCAAACTCAAATTCCGAGTCCACAAATCATGCCTCATCCCCATACTTCTTTTGAAACTTTCAAGTCAGGTATATATCAGATATGGTCGAAGGAGTAGGAAATTGAGCCCTCACTTTACGTCTAGATCCACGTATGGGGATGATCTAGATCTTGAGCTGTATTCCTCATTTAATAGGTGAAAAGTAGGAATTGAAAGATCTGGACTACCCATAGCTAGTTATCAAAGATGGTGAGAGAGAAGATGAGGTAGTCAGAGAAGTGGAAGATCGTAACAGAGAAGAAAAACCACATATGAGAAAGAGAGAGAAAGGTTAGAATATGGAGAAGAAGAGCTAGAGATACGGAGTGAGTGATGGGAATTAGGAGGGATAAGATAAGATTGATTGAGTTTAGTATTAAAAAAGAGAGGGTAAAGGTATTTTGGTCTTTACAAACTAGAGTACATTCTTTAAACAAGAATGCAATGTTTTTTTGAACGAATAAAAAAAGAAAGTGTTGTAATCTTTTTGGGACGAGGAGCATTAAATTAGTCAAGTGAGTGGAGTGCATAAAGTAGGGATGAGAGTATTATTAATTTATGTTTATGAGGGAGGGATAAAAGAGAGCAAAGATCACAAGCAAACAAACTAATTAGAACTAGGGACTAATTTAAGTGCTTAGTTCTAACAATGTACTAATCGCAAAAATGAATTTGAGGACACTATCAAATTCAACAAAACCCTTTTTTTGTTTTGCCTTTTGCCATTCTTAGTTGATCCGTCGGTACAATCTTCATTCAAATCCCATGGCTCAATCCTCAGTGGGCAATTCGCATTTCCCAAATTCTGTAAACAAACACAAAAGAGAAATGAATAGTGCCAGTTAGTCAAACACCATTTGATGCTTGTTTGAATGTTTGGTATTGGGCCTATTCCACAACCCAATAACCTAGCTTCAGCCCTTTTTTATTTAGGGAGCGTCTAAAATGACACCAGTTACTTATACACAATTTGATTACACTAGTTCGTTTGGAGTACCTACGGTGCTCCGTTTGTAAAAACGACAGTTCCTACCCCCTAACCCTCCCCCTAAACCCCCCACCCCAGCCCAACCCTTGCCCCCCACCCCAGCCCCCCTCCCGCCCCCCTTCCTACCCGGGCAGTTGTACTGCTAGGGTAGGGAGGGGGGCTGGGGTGGGGGGTTTAGGGGGAGGGTTAGTGGGGGGTAGGAACCGTCGTTTTTACAAACGGAACACCGTAGGTATCCCAAACGAATTGGTGTAAGCAAATGACACTGCACTAGTGTCATTTTAGACTTACCGTTTTTTATTTATTACTTATTCTTATTGAAATCAGATGAGAATTTAAAAAAATTTAATTATATTCAGACCAGATCAGAACTTAAAAAAATCATCCTAAATAGAAATAAAACAAAGAGAAAAGTATCAAATTAGAAGTTCCATATTTCTTCCCAAAATAAAGTTTGCATTGTTGTAGTGTGGAACTGTACATTTGCATGATACTATACTTTTTGGTAATCTTACTACGGCCCGATTCGGTGGCCACTGGGTTTCAGTGGTCACGGAAGCCACTGCCCCCTACGGAGCCCCGTTCATAAAATTGATGATTCCCACCCCCGGTAATTCCCCCCCCCCGCCGCCGCCAAGTCTCGATCCCAAATCATCACCCCACTTACGTCAATTGCACCCCGTAAGTATAATTGACTTTAAAATAAAAAATTTTGATTCCAAAGTCAACTAAACTTGCACCCCGCAATTGGCGTGGTTAGGGAGATGAGTTGGGATCGGAACGAGTGAGGGGGTTTCCTGGGGGATTAGAGGGGATAAGAACTATCAATTTTGATAACGGAGCACCGTAGGTGTCCCAATTGGGTGAGTGCCTTCCATAGCCACTCTTTTTGAGTGGCTATAGAAGCTAGCCGATCTTACTAATGCGCATAATCATGATTGATAATTAAAATGCATTCTAATTTTTATTTTAAAAATAAAGAACATGAAATTTTGACTTTAATATATTTTCAATGTTTTACTTTTTCTCTAAAACTTACTCAAAACTATTCAACTTGTTTACTATTCACTTCAGGTTAAAAAATTCAAATCTACTGGAGACGAGCCAAACAGCCCCTTTGTCTCCATCAATCATGTGGACCCCATGTCTCGTGGAGTGGACCCTATTAGATTCCCGCGCACGTTAATCCCCTAGCGCTAGGTTAGATTTGGTTTTTAAAAGAACGGATAAAAATGAGAAAAAAATGCCTAGAATCACATTAGCTAACTTTCCAAACTCGGCGTTTGTAAATATAAATAATTTTTAAAATTTTTTAATAAAATAATATAGCTATGTCACAAATTTAAAATTTACAATTTTTATATTTTTAGTTTATAACTATAATTAAATAAATTGATTTAAAAATATTTTAAATCAAAACTCGTCAAACAAATTAGAAAATCATTTTAAAACAAAGGAAGTAAGTCTTTTTTACCTCAATTGTCTCTAAATAAATAAGAATGAATATTTGTTTCACCAAAACCAAAATCTTGAGATAGTCTAATATATCATAAGGCAAGGAAAAAATAGGCAAAATAGACAAATAAAAATAACAAAATTTAATGATGAGAGTAATACAAGATCAATTCATGGTGAGCATTTTTGAATTTTGATAAATAATTTTAAAAATTGAACTGTACAGGAATTTTAATTTTGATAATTAATTTAAAAAATTAAACTTTACAATAATACTCGTATGAAATGTAAAAATGATTTTATCAAATTTATTATCTCGGGAGGAATTATTTCAATTAAAATTTAGCAAGCAAAATTAGTCCAATTTGATTAAAAAACAGGATAAAAGGAGGGGGGATATAGTGCGTACTAGGTTGCTGCATGACCACGTAGGCCGCACCACCGAAATAGCACGTGCCGCCCACTCGCCCCTTCCTTTGATAGTAACTGTTGAAAGCGAACGAGGCGTGGGCCTCCAGCGTGTCCGGATCGTAACACGTGGAGCCCGGCTGGATCGAACGGCAGTCCGCGCCGCCCTCACCGCAAGCGTAGTCTAGACCCGCCTGCAGCCTATCTTTCCCCGCCTCCGCGTTCGCCACGCACCACGTCTGTCCCGTAGCGCTCCCCTGCCCCCGCTTTGAAACCCAGTGATTTCCGGTCACCGGCGGCCGGATGTCCCGGTAGGTCTTCAGTCCCTCCGCCGTGAAGGGGATTCGGTAGACTTCTGTCTCCTCGGGGTAGAAGAGCCCGAAGTTCCTCTCCGACGTCGGGCCGAACTTCTTGTTCTCGTTGAACAGGGCGAAGAGGTAGACGGTGAGCTCCTCCTTGGGTCGGAGCGGGGTTCCACCGCCGGTAAGGACGCGACGGACTAGGTTGCCGTTGTACGCGGCGGCGTTGTCCACGCTCGCTCCGAGCTCGGTGGGATCTCCTTTCGACGGCCACCCGGTCTCCGACACCACCAGTCTGATGTCGTCAAACTTTAAGGCCGACAAAGCCGCGTAGACGGCGTCGATCTGGGCGTCGAACAGGTTGGAGTAACGGAGGCCGTTCCCGGCATCCACCACGCCGGGATTCTCCCGGAAGAGCGCGTAATCGAGCGGGATGACGTCGGAATTGGACTCGTAAGCGAAGAACGGGTAGCAATTCACCATCAGGAAGGAGCCGGTCCGGCGTAGGAACTGGAGCATGGGTCTCAACACGGGTCCGACGAACTCGGGTCGGAAAGAGCCGGCGGAAGCAGGGTAGGAGTTCTGCAAAGCGCTGAGAGCAATGGGGGAGGAGACCTTGACATCGCGGTGGAGATTGAACTTCACGAGGGCTTCTTGGATGTTTTCCATGGCGGGGACGAGAAACCGGGACGTGTTGTGCGGGTCAACGAACACCTCATTCCCGACGGCGATAGCCTCAATCCGGGTACGGGGGTGGTAGGCCGCGACGTTCCGGCGGACCCAGTCGCGGGCAAACCACTCCCGCTCCGCGGCATTGTAGAGCTGCTCGTTGGGGAGGTTGACGGTGACTTTGATGCCGGAGCCGGACAAAGCCCGGAGGACGGAGGGGTCGGTGTCGTAAATCTTGACCCGGGTGAGACCCTGAGACTGGAGGAGCGCCACCACCTTGACCGCAGAGGGGAGGTTGTTGGCGATGCGGCCGTAGTTGACGCCGACGGAACCGGCATCTGCGGAAGCGAGGAGGAGGAGGAAGAGGATGGGGAGGGAGGAGGCTTCCATGGTTGTGAGGGTTGGGAAGTTGCAGAGGAGTGTAAAAAGGTGGGGGTAAATTTAAGGGGGGATTGTAATGGGGGAGGGGGTGAAAGTGGTGGTGGGGTCCATCGGGAAGGAGTTAGACGACAAAAGTGACAACCTAAAAGGTACTACTAGGGACTGACGAAACACGGCCCATTCTTTTGTCCGGTCCTAGTTCTACAATATTTTTAGTCCCGTTGCATTGAGAATTTAAAAAAAAACATCGAAAATAGTGAACATTTAAGTCAACACTACTATAATTGTGTATGCAATCCAAACACCATCAAATAGCCCAAATGTTATCTAAGCCCAAATTTAAAAAGAATGCGTCTCATATTCTTCTTATTCTTATATGAGAGGCATTTCAAAAACATAACTTGAGTTATAATCGCAGACTGACTGACATAAATAAAACTTGCACTCTATACTTGCAATCAAAATAGTGTATTCATTTTAAAAAATGCTATTTTTTTATAAAATATTTGTGGAGGTTTAACTTTTTACAATCAAAATTGCAAACCTTTGACTGTTGATTAAAATTTACATTTTTTTCTGAATAAAGTTTATACTTCCCTTTTACTTTCTATGAAAAGAATATATGCTAAGAATATTTATCTTATCCAAGGTCCAAACACACACATTCCTACAAACACCTTACACATTTAATTTGAGTCCTATACATAAATATATACTAGGGAGTATATATAACTTTTTACATACAACGATAGGAATACACATACACTGATCACAGCACTATGCACATCTTTTACAATTGAGCTATACCATAACCAAACTAGGAGGCAACTAAAAAACTACATTAGTAAGAAAAAACAACTTAGAATGCTCTTTAAGGCAGACAGCCACTAATACACAACAAACCGTGACTGTAATTCACTAAATTGATTCTTCTATTTGTTGTTGGTTTTTTACATGGCCATTTTTTGAAACTTTTTCCAGCTACTGTTCTCTTCTTCGGTGAGGACGCTCATCTCCCAGCTACATAAAAGGTGATTTAGAAAAAAAATTGCATAATACAGCATGACTTGAAAAATATTATTCCATATATTAATCCAACCATTAGAAATGTGTTCTGTTTTGAGTATGTCAAATTGTGAATCAGGTAGAATTGTCACTCATTTTTTAATGCTATTGACTCTATTACTAGGTAGTATTTGTTTATATTATTCTCAATCTAATGATGCACAAAGAGCCAATGCATCCACCTCCGATGGGGCTCGAGCTTGGGTTAACTTCCCCATGATTCTGGGGGAGTGGACTTGCTACCACTCAAGCGTCAAGCCAGTGGAGCTTGGGTTAACTCCCTCCGTTCACAAATAAATTTTCCATTGCACGTTACGATATTTGACTAAAGTTATTTTTAAATCATTTTATATGAAAAAATGGTGTAAAATTTAAAAATAAAAATTACATATTAAAAAACTATATCAAAAGATCTACAAAACTAGAGATGACATAACTATATTATTTTATCAAATGAGTGATGAAAATATGCCAACAAAGTAAATAAAATTTGACTATGTGAATAGTGAACGAGAAGTTTATTTATAGACGGAGGGAGTATATAACAAAAAACAAAATGACTACAAATGGGCGATAGAAAACTTGCAGTGACTGTAATAGAATGAGACTCACCATCCGTGTTACTGGTATATGCCCAGTGCCGTTGTATATCGTCAGCTGATCTCTCTCACGGGATTGTGATAATCTTTGAATGAACTCTTTTGTATGATTATAAATACTGCAAATGTAATGTATAATGAGACATACAATAGATATCAAGGTAGGCATGTATATCAAGAATTTTGTTTTCTTTAAACGAGAACTTTTGGTTGCTAGCTCAAACAGGAAATTGCAACCTTACAAGTTCAGACTTGAGACTCACATTGAGCATACAAATTAGTCATGTACTTAGTATTTTGTAGCCAACTCAACCAATATATGAGCTTTTACAAGTTTTAATAATGGTCACTTATACCCCTAAAACTTATTTCAAGATTGTATGGATAGTTGTCTAGGGAGTATATTGTTGAACACCGATGACCATAGCAGTGATAGACATTTAGTTCAAAGATGATAAATGTTGACCCGGGCCTCATCTAGCTATGTGAGCCAGGGCTTACATTCTGATAAGTTGTAGTAAATCAGTTAGTAAAATAATGGTTATTAATAGGAATATAATCCTAATATATTTAGTTTCCTTATTCTTTGTATTACTATATTTCTTCTCCTACCTTATTTGGGATTCTACATGTAATCTCTATATATATACTCTTTAGAGCTTCATTATTCAATAAAACTCATTATTATCAAATTGTATCAATTACCACACCTTAAGCGATGCCGGTTGCAGGCCATGAGGAAGGCAACAAGACCGTGGAGAATGCTTCGAAGAGCACGAAAGATCTATGTGCCAAATACGAGTCAGTAAAGGGTCACGTAAGAAATTTTTGAATAATGGCAAAAAAAAGATTAACCTGGGAGAATATGTCATTCCAAAGAGAGCGCCATATGGAAACCTCAGCCGAGGCGACTGTGGACTCGACCTCTGAAGTGAGCCGAAGAATACCACTTGAAAACATCCACAAATCTAGAATCACATCATACATGAAAGCACTTGCACTGGCAATGAGACTAGAGCACCCCATTACCACGCGAATAGGAGCACAGAGTATTTCCCAGAGAATCGAAAATAAAGGGTACAAAAAGCATGTTCCTGCAATCAAAATGAATTGATGGGATGAATTATATAATACTCCGTACAAAACAAGAAATTAATACATGCAAATTTTGTACTCCCACCGCCCAAGAAAAAGGTCTTGTTTCAATAAGAAACATTTTTATTTTTGTCACGTACAACTAAAAGATATCATTACTTATAGCTACATTTGAAGAATTTAAGATTTATCTGTTGGTGCATCTAATAAATATAAAACGAAAATTAACTACTTTTGTCACGTAGGTCTCTTTTCGGACACAAATAAACTTTCAAATCTCATTCTTTTTTTGGGACAGCCGGACAGGGTGAGTATTACCTCTACTTACCAATGGTCTCGAAAACTGATAGGATACACCACAATGGGAATAGTAGGACCTCGATAGTGTTCCCAACCAGATTCCACAAAGTCTCCAGAATAAACCATGCTATTGAAAATAAACTCTCTGCTGATTCATTACATAGGTTCCATAATGGAAGGAAGAATTCCAAAAACTCAGAAAATGGTCCGGCAAATGGTTGTGTGAGGATTGACAGAAACGACTGAACTGTGCGTGTCATTGAGAGGAATCCCTTAAACGCCTTCTGAAAGTTGTGAAGAAACAACATTGTCCCCAAGTACCTAATTCTTGATATCATTTCCCAGGTTTCTATCCAATCAAAAAAAGGTCCGAACAAATGTGATGCAGTTGATTTGATAAGTGGGACATTTTTATACAGATCATAAAATCCTATAAGAACAGTGATGACTGAGATAAGCACATATAAAAATCTTGCTAAGGGGCACATCCATGGGCGATATATATGGCAGAGTCCAGGGTAAGACTGAAGGAAGATGACCCATGATGGCAGCCCACACTCTAACAGTGTAAGTAACCGCAAATCAGACATGATAATGTCCTTTAGTTTGAAAGGGAGATCACGATCATTAAACCGAAATAAAATTAATATATCCTTGTACTTGGTAGCCTCAACTATGTCATTTTCACAATCACATGAGTATGGCTGCTGAGAATGTACTGGAACTCCTGTTATCCCACAGCAAGTATCTTCAGAAAACATGCCCAGACCGTCCTTGAGTGTATTTCTTCTCTTATAAGGTCCAATTGATGTAGATGGGCTACTTGAAATTGCGCTGATCTTTATGGTTTCTGGGGGCAGGCTGCAACTCTTACTTGTACAGACAGAATATTTAACATCACTACTGAAATCATCAGCAGTATCATCATTGCTATATAAAACACTGGTCGTTGAGAAATTTACTTCAGCATCATAAAACTCCTCTCCTGCATAGATCTCAATACCCAAAGATAATGAAATGAGCCATCGAAAAGGTAGAATAAAAAACTCATTTCAATCACTACAACAAACAGGTTGTCCTAGGAAACTAGAAAGTATAGGGAAACATAATATGCCCATAAAAGAGAGCTTAGAGATGCTTCAAGGTAGTATGCTAATGTCTGTACGACAAGCACAATTCTTTTAGTAAGTAGATAAAAGTAGAAATGAAAAAAATAGCAAGCTCCTTGATAGAAGAAGGTGGAAATACGAGTATGGAGCTAAAATGATGGTGGAAACTCATCTTAGGTGGTTTGACATGTGGAGAGAAGGCCTATAGAGCATCCGGTGGGAAGGGTTGATCAACTAGTGAATAGACATATGGCAAGAGGAAGAGGTAGACCAAAGAAGACTCGGCACGAAGTGGTAAAGGGGGACCTTCGCGTCAATGATCTTGCTGCAAATATGGTACATGATAGGGCGCAATGACGTCGTTTGACCCATGTAGCTGACCCGACCTAGTGGGATAAGGCTGTGTTGTTGTTGTTGTATAAGCATATGGCATAAACCAAAAGATGGAAAAATGTTTTATCTACCCATTATGTCCTAGTTTTTAGTTTGCCTCTTTTAAGAGACACACAAGAATAAAATCCTATATACTGGTGGCTTTTGGGCAACTGAAATAGAGAAATATAATGTATATACGCTTACTACAATAAGTTTCCGTTCTATAGAGAATGTGAACAAAATTATACCAGTCATAGGGTTCAGATATTCTTTCAAAGTGCTTATCTCAGCATCTGTCCCCGAGAACCACGAACGCAAACAACTAGCAGCTTGTGTCATACTATCAAATTCCCATCTTCTCATAAATTTGGCCTCTAAAGCAAATGAAGTATCTGTCTGTCCTTTAAATTGAAAGTTTAGTGACTGCTTACGTCATTTAGCATTAACCAGTGAAAGGCATGTGAAAAAAAGGTACCTGAAGCTCATTAAAATAGTTCATACCACGAACATCACGCCATGCCACTTCAAATACAATGAAGCCATATAAGGTCTTATTCAGGTTGCTACTAATTAAAGAAATCTTCAGTTTCTTGACAGGAAATAGTGCACTTTTCCGAGACAGAGCCGCAGCATCTAACAGAGAGAACCATCTTTTAACCTCCTCTGAGTTGCCTGCATTTGACTCTGGTTTAGCTTGCACGTCTCCTGGCTCTCTATTCTCCTTCAGCCCTCTGGTATTTGCAAAGGGGGATACTCTGGACTAATATTTTCAAAGATGGTGCCAATCAATCATGCCTTCTTTTCAACTTAATAAAACCAATGCAACATTAAACAAAATACAGTACATGTTTATCTACCTTAGTGACCATCAATTGCCACAAGTGTGCTGGGTGGGAGATGAGATCTTGTAACCATGGCCGATTGTCCACTAAGATATAAATTTTCTTACTCTCAGGGGCTAGGAAAATGCTACGATATGAAAGATAACACTGCAAATCCCTGCGAGTCATGGAAACAGCATTTAAGTAGGATTTGCCCTTTATCCTTTTCCTAAAGACGAAACGGATATAACATATATATGCAAAGGCAAAATGTCATGTATATCATGGTTCTTGGTATTAGTGTTCTAATTTAGTTAAGTCCCTTGTGATAATAGTGTCATATATTTGAAATCACAAAGATTCTTGAGAGTTGAATAAATAGAGGAATTTATCACCCTTATAATTCCTCTAATTATGGATGCTGAATATTATATGGTTCAATTTTCAATGATTCTCATGGGTAAAAAGTATCGAGAGCAAAACGGATTCGCATTCAAAGCTTTGTGGATACAACAAATTTCTTACCCTATTTGCAAACTTGACAAGGGGAAGATGCATCGGCCATTGCGGCTGCTCTCCATCGGCTAGAAATTGACCAATAATTCCTTCAACATGACAAAATCCAATGTCAAGTCATACAATGTTTGCGACGGTTAGTTATATCATTGAATGTATTGGCATTACCTGAAACCCAAAATTCACGATCAAGGAGATTCCATGAAACTTGATAATGCCTGAAGAAGATGTGAAGGTGCTCGACAAAGGATAGAGTGCGAAACTTCTTCATCCATTACCGGAAGATTGAGAATTGAGGGAGTTGATCGCGGGAAATTAACAGACGGTGATCGGAAGTCAGAAACAGGCGGCGATGGCGCACCGGAACTCCGTAGAATGCGGAAACTACGACATGCCGAGGAGGTTGTGATCGGGGAGCATAAAACCTTATTTTCCGTGCCTTTGGAAAAAAAAGGGAGAAAGTTGATTGGGAAGAAGGTTCAATGTGAAATGTGAAACTGGTTCAATGACGGTTGGGGGAGGAATGAAACCAACGAATATGAACGTAAGAAAACGGAAAAGGATAAACTGTCACTCATTTTTTTCATATGTTTGGTAGGGATTGGACATGAAATCTGTTCCCGTTGTCTCGTTTCGAAAAATTCAAGAACTGTTATGAAATTATATTGTTCTATTAGGGGTTCATTTTTTTTGTTTTGAATCCGTTCCGTCATCAGACGACATAAAAGTGTACCGTTTTGTCCCATTTGATAATGTGTCCCATTTAACATTTGGCCCAAATTATATACTGAGTATTCTCGAGTACGCAATACTATATTAGTAATTGGCCCAAACCGGTATTCTTCCTTTGTTAGTTGTGTCATACGTTTGTTTAATTAATTTCATTTTAATCTTCTTATATTCAATGACCTTACAGTATAGGTTTTTGTAAAACATTCTTATTAAATACTCTATTATTTTTAATTTTCATTGTTTTTTGTAAGTCTAAATATCAATTTTCATCTCCATTGTTCTGAATATTTTATCTCTAATTTCGAACAAAGACAAAGTAAGACAATCCAAATCCGCTCTGTTTTATCTCCGTTCCGAAAATTATGGAACAAAGTGGAATAGGCCTGTGGTTCAAACCGTTCCAAACTCTTTGAATATAATGGAACAAGATGCAAGATATTATGAAACTCGAACCGTCTCGTCTCGTGTCCACCCCTAATGCTCGGTAGGGGAGCAAGAATCAGACCGAACTGAACTTTAGAATTCCGAAAGAACTAAGAAATCGAATCGAAAATTATCGAAAAATACAAAAAAAATCAAATCATACTGAATTGAATGATCGATTCAGTATCCGAGAGCGGTACGAGGTAGTTTCCCGAACCGAAGATATATACTATAAATGTGTTATTCTTTCTTTATTTATTATATAATAAGGTTATTAAATTTTTTGTTCAAATTTTATTATGTGTACATTGTTTTTTATTCGACTTTTAAGTTTTTGTTGATGAATTAAACATATTTACAACCATTTGGAATATTATTTTGTTATCATTCATTTTCTTTAGTTTGTGAAATACAAATTAAATTTCATAAACCTTTCTTGAATTTAATTATTACTCTTTTAGTTTTATATGTTTTTTATTTGAATGTATTTTTTATTTTTAAAAAATAAAGAATTTTGTTACATCTTAACTTATAAATTAGGTACGTATGATTTATACTGAAACCAATACTGAATCATAACTAACTAATATTTTGGGATCGAGATCTATACTACGTAAAATCTGATACCAAACCAACATGTTTGTTACAATATTGTACGACTTAAATATTATATCATACCGTACCATGGGCGTTCCTAATGTTTGGACTGCAAATTAAGGTAGTGTTTTTGTCTTTATTGGTTTATTACTTATCAATAAATTTTAATCGCATTGTAATCGAGTGATACTTTTAGATATTATATTATAATAGAGTCGATTATATTCAAAAATAATATTTTTTAATTTATAAGATGTTTATAAGTTAAATGTTTATTTTTTGAAGTAAAACAATTTAAATGATAAATAAGTCGTTTGGGATTTTTCATAAAAAAAAAGATTAATAATTTTATAAATGATCCACTTAAAATGAAAAAAGTAAATTAAAAGTAAGTGGATAAGATTTATTTATTTTTTAATACAAACAACTTATGAGTAGTTACTATAAATTTAAAATAGATGATCAAAGGGTTTAAGGTCTCATGCTTCTCTGCACCGTTACTTCAATGAATTGGGAGGGTTTGTGATTTTCTAGAAGCCCCTAAGCATGTCTCTGTATCGAGTCCTACGCCGCACCTCCACCACTAGTGTTGCCGCCGCGGCTTCCGCCGCCAGTGCTCGGTTCATTTCCGCGAATCACCATCAAAATCCGAGCTTTCTCCTCGCACACAGATCATTTGCCTTCTCCTCCGCGGAGGAGGCCGCAGCTGAGCGCCGTCGCAGGAAGCGCCGGCTCCGTATCGAGCCACCGCTCGGTGCACTTCGTCGCGACAATGTTCCCAGACCTCCACCCTCCGACGATCCCCGATCTCGCCTCCCTGACTCCACCTCTGCTCTGGTTGGGCCTAGACTCAACCTTCACAACCGCGTGCAGTCTCTGATAAGAGCCGGAGATCTCGATTCCGCCTCAGCTGTTGCTCGTCATTCGGTTTTCTCACACCCCCGCCCAACTGTCTTCACTTGCAATGCCATTATAGCTGCCATGTACCGCGCCCGCAGGTATGCCGATACAAAGTCCCTATTTCAGTACTTCTTCAACCAGTCTAACATTATCCCCAATGTAGTATCATACAACAACCTAATCGTTGCCCATTGCGAATCCGGGGAGGTTGATGAAGGCATAAAAGTTTACCACTACATCATTGAAAATGCCCCTTTTAGCCCTTCGTATGTCACATATCGTCATCTCACTAAGGGACTAATAGACTCAGGGCGTATAAGTGAAGCTGTTGATTTCCTCAGGGAGATGCTCAACAAGGGTCACGGTGCAGACTCTCTAGTTTTCAATAATTTGATTTTGGGGTTTCTAGAGTTGGGGAATTTAGAGAAAGCAAATGAGCTTTTTGATGAGCTTAAAGAGAGGTGCTCGGTTTACGATGGAACTGTGAATGCAACTTTCATGGATTGGTTTTTCAAACAGGGAAGAGATAGGGAAGCCATGGATTCTTACAAGGATCTGTTAGAGAGAAAGTTTAGGATGGTACCTGTGACCAGTAATGCACTGCTCGAGGTCTTGTTAAAGCATGGGAAGCAAAAGGAGGCGTGGAATTTGTTTGATGCAATGTTGGACGATCACACTCCACCTGTCTTCCAAGCAGTGAATTCTGACACTTTTAACATCATGGTGAACGAGTGTTTTAAATCAGGGAAGGTTTCAGAGGCCCTGGCGACTTTCAAGAAGGCTGGAAAGAATGTAAAGTCAAAACCTTTTGCAATGGACGTTGCGGGTTTTAATAATATGATCACAAGGCTATGCGAGCTTGAAATGATGAAAGATGCTGAAAAGTATTATATGGAGTTGTGTGGTAAGTCTTTGAATCCGGATGTAACTACTTATAGAACAATGATCGATGCTTATGTTAAGGTGGATAATGTAGAGGGTGTGTTAGAGAAGTTCACAAAAATGGTGGAGGCAGGTTTGAGGGTCATACCTACTTACGCTAATAAGTGGTTCGATTTCTTGATCAACAAAGGTAAGGCCATGGAGTGTGTACCCATCTTGACTAAGATGGGTGAGAGAGAACCACGGCCAGATGTTATGACATATGATATTGTGGTTAGGGCTCTCTGCAAGGACACGAATCACGATGCTGGTATTTACTTGCTTAATGAGATGGTGAAGTATGGAGTTGGGGTCACCCCTGCATTCAGAATGTATCTGTTGGAGGAGTTTGGGAACCACGGAAGGCGGGGCGAAATTGAGTCACTATTTACCAAAAACCCTGGATATCATGTGAATCCACGACCTAGGCCCTCTCCGATGCCTAGACAGTCACTGCCAGCTCATCAAATGCCGCCAAACCAGCATTCATGGCAGAATCAAGCAACGTATCAGGCATCACAGCCCAATTTCATGGAACAGCAAGGCAGACAAATGACATCACCTCCTAATGTTATGGAACAACAGGGCATACAGACTAGGTCACTTCCTAATTTTATGGAATGGCAGGGTCGTGAAGAAAATAGTGGGACTATGCTTCGTGTCTCAAACACGCCGAATGNAGGAGGGGTGGCCGGCCGTGAGAGAGAGAGGGAGAGTGGCGGCGGCGCTGGTGTCTCGGCGAGGGAGGAGGGAGGCCGAAAGTCAGAGAGGGAGAATTAGGGTTTTTGGTTAGGCTCTGATACCATGAAGAAGAATTATTTTCATTGATTAAATTGTGAAGAGAGTACATGTATATATACAAGAGTCTCAATCCTAATTAAGGTAGGAAAGACAATCTAGGAAACATATACAAATATGGTAACAATAATAATACAATAATATTAAATATATTATATATATTTAACAGCCCTCACGTCTAGATCCACGTATGGGGGAGCGATCTAGATCTTGAGCTATATTCCTCATTCAAAAAAAAGAATGAAAGGGTATTTTTCTCTTTACAAACTAAAGTATATTCTTCAAGTAGAAATGTAATGTTCTTTTCTGAACAAATTAAAAAAGTGTTAAATTTTTTTTTGGGAATGGAGCATTAAATTAGTAAAGTGAGTGGAGTGCACAAAAGTAGGGATGAGAGTACTATTAATCTATGTTTATGGGGGAGGGATAAAAAAGAGCAAAGATTACAAGCAAGCAAACTAATTAGAACTGCGTACTAATTTAAGTGCTTAGTACTTACTAATCGCAAAAATGAATTTGAAGACAATATCAAATTCAACAAAACCCCCTTTTTTGTTTTGCCTTTTGCCATTCTTAGTTAATCGGTCGGTACAATCTTCATTCAAATCCAATGGCTCAATCCTCAGTGGGCAATTCGCATTTCCCAAATTCTGTAAACAAACACACAAAAAAAAAATAGTGCCAGTTAGTCAAACACAATTGGAAGCGTGTTTGAATGTTTGGTATTTGGCCTATTTCACAACCCAATAAAGTTTTAGGCCATATTCTTGTCAACTTTTTTTTTATTTAAGGAGTAATATTTATTCATTGGAAACAATTTTTAATATAATTATATATAAATCAAATTATACCATATCATAACTTATTTCAGATCAAAAAGTTACGGACAATACGGAGTATTTCATATTTACTTCAGGTTAAAAAAATTCAAATCTACTGGAGACAAGCCAAACACCTCCTTGTCACCATCAATCATGTGCACACCATGTCTCGTGGAGTGGACCCTATTAGATTCCCGCGCACGTTAATCCCCTAGCGCTAGGTTAGATTTGGTTTTTAAAAGAACCGATAAAAAATGAGAAAAAATGACTAGAAATTAGAATCACATTCGCGAATTTTGATAAAATATTATTCTCCGTCTATGTATGATCTTCCCATTACACGTTACGAGGCTTGACCGACTTTATTTTCAATTCAATTTAATTGATTATAAGAGTAAAAATTTAAAAATAAAATTTATATAGTAATAAACTACATGAAAAGTTCTATAAAACTAGAGGTGACAAAACTATATCATTTTATGAAATAACTTATAAAATTGAGCAAACAAAGTGAGTAAAATTTGACCTGACACCCTAATAGTATCTGGGAAGATCTATAGTGGACAGAGAGAGTATAAGCATATCATAAATTTAAAATTTATACCCCAGAGTAATTTTTATATTTTTAGTTTACAACTAAAATTATATAAATTGATTTAAAATATTTTTAATCAAACCTCGTCAAATAAATTAGAAAGATCATTTTAAGACAAAGAAAGTACGGAGTAAGTCTTATTTTTTTTACCTCAATTGTCTCTAAATAAATAAAAATGAATATTTGTTTCACCAAAAACAAAATTGAGATAGACAGATAGTCTAATACTCCTTCCGTCCACCTAAGATCTTCCCATTACGCGTTACGAGGCTTGACCGACTTTATTTTCAATTCAATTTAATTGATTATAGAAGTAAAACTTTAAAATAAAATTTATATAGTAATAAACTACATGAAAAGTTTTACAAAACTAGAGGTGACAAGATTATATTATTTTATGAAATGACTAGTAAAAATGAGCAAATAAAGTGAGTAAAGTTTGACCCTGTGAATAATGTCTGGGAAGATCTATGGTGGACAGAGGGAGTACATCAAAAGGCAAGGAAAAAATGGTCAAAATAGACAAATAAAAATAACAAAATTTAATGATGAGAATAATACAAGATCAATTCATGGTGAGTATTATTAAATTTTGATAAATAATTTTAAAAATTGAACTGTATTGGAATTTTAATTTTAATTTTGATAATTAATTTAAAAAAGTTAGACATTACAATAATATGAAATATAAAAATGATATTATCATTTCAATTAAAATTTAGCAAGCAAAATTAATCCAATTAGATTAAAAAACAGGATAAAAGAAATAAGATATGATGATAAAGAGGGGGGATATGGTGCGTACTAGGTTGCTGCATGACCACGTAGGCCGCACCACCGAAATAGCACGTGCCGCCCACTCGCCCCTTCCTTTGGTAATAACTGTTGAAAGCGAACGAGGCGTGGGCCTCAAGCGTGTCCGGATCGTAACACGTGGATCCCGGCTGGATCGAACGGCAGTCCGCCCCGCCCTCACCGCAAGCGTAGTCTAGACCCGCCTGCAGCCTATCTTTCCCCGCCTCCGCGTTCGCCACGCACCACGTCTGTCCCGTAGCACTCCCCTGCCCCCTCTTTGAAACCCAGTGATTTCCGGTCACCGGCGGCCGGATTTCCCGGTAGGTCTTAAGTGCCTCCGCCGTGAAGGGGATTCGGTAGACTTCTGTCTCGTCGGGGTAGAAGAGCCCGAAGTTCCTCTCCGACGTCGGGCCGAACTTCTTGTTCTCGTTGAACAGGGCGAAGAGGTAGACGGTGAGCTCCTCCTTGGGTCTGAGCGGGGTTCCGCCGCCGGCAAGGACGCGACGGACTAAGTTGCCGTTGTAGGCGGCGGCGTTGTCCACGCTCGCTCCGAGCTCGGTGGGATCTCCTTTCGACGGCCACCCGGTCTCCGACACCACCAGTCTGATGTCGTCAAACTTCAGGGCCGACAACGCCGCGTAGACGGCGTCGATCTGGGCGTCGAACAGGTTGAAGTAACGGAGGCCGTTCCCGGCATCCACCACGCCGGGATTCTCCCGGAAGAGCGCGTAATCGAGCGGGATGACGTCGGAATTCGACTCGTAAGCGAAGAAGGGGTAGCAATTCACCATGAGGAAGGAGCCGGTCCGGCGGAGGAACTGGAGCATGGGTCTCAACACGGGTCCGACGAATTCGGGTCGGAAAGAGCCGGCGGAAGCAGGGTATGAGTTCTGCAACGCGCTGAGAGCAATGGGGGAGGAGACCTTGACATCGCGGTGGAGATCGAACTTCACGAGGGCCTCTTGGATGTTTTCCATGGCGGGGACGAGAAACCGGGACGTGTTATGCGGGTCAACGAACACCTCATTCCCGACGGCGATGGCCTCAATCCGGGTACGTGGGTGGTAGGCGGCGACGTTCCGGCGGACCCAGTCGCGGGCAAACCACTCCCGTTCCGCGGCATTGTAGAGCTGCTCGTTGGGGAGGTTGACGGTGACTTTGATGCCGGAGCCGGACAAAGCGCGGAGGACGGAGGGGTCGGCGTCGTAGATCTTGACCCGGGTCAGACCCTGAGACTGGAGGAGCGCCACCGCCTTGACGGCGGAGGGGAGGTTGTTGGCGATGCGTCCGTAGTTGACGCCGACGGAACCGGCATCTGCGGAAGCGAGGAGGAGGAGGAGGAGGAAGAGGATGGGGAGGGAGGGGGTTTCCATGGTTGTGAGAGGGTGGGGAGTTGCAGAGGGAGTGTAAAAAGTGGGGGTAAATTTAAGGGGGGAATGTAATGGGTAAGTTGAGGAGTGAAAGTGGTGGTGGGGTCCATCGGGAAGGGGTTAGACGACAAAAGTGACAGCCTAAAAGGTACTACTATGGACTGACGAAACACGGCCCATTCTTTTGTCCGGTCGTAGTCCTACAATATTTTTAGTCCCGTTGCATTGAGAATAATAAAACATCGAAAATAGTGAACATTTAAGTCAACACTACTATAACTGTGTATGCAATCCAAACACCATCAAATAGCCCAAGTGTTATCTAAGCCCAAATTTAAAAAGAATGAGTCTTATTCCGGATGATTCCTTAGAACTAGTAATATACTCCATCCGTTACAAAATATTTGTCACACTTGTATTCTCGAGATAAAATATTAAATTTTTTTAATTCATTTTATTTACGTATTGGTATAGAGATAAAAAATAAAATTTACATATCAAAAACATAAAAAGTTCTTCGAAATAAGATATGTCAAAAATATTTTATTTTATCAAATAACCAATGAAAACATAGAAATAAACAAAAGTTCTCGCGACTGCTGAAAAAGCAAATGTTGTAAATATTTTGGGACGGAGGGAGTAGTTATTTCAAAAAAAATTGAGTTATAATCACAAATTGACTTTTGACTGACATAAGATAAAACTTGCACTTGATACTTAGTGACCTCTATGCATGGTGGTATAGTTATTTTTCGGAAATAATTGTCAGAAATCAAACTCAAAATTATCCTCTTGACACTATCACCAAAAATAATCTTTTCGCTTTAAAATAAAAATATATCATTTTTAACAAATTATATGTTCAATTTTGACCTTTTACAACTAATATTGTAAAAATTTGATTATTAACTAAAATTTACATTTTTCATAAATAAAATTCTGACTTCCCTTTTTCTTTCTATATAAAACAAAATGTGGTAAGAATATTTATCTCATCCAAAGTCCAAACCAACATTTTCTTACCACACCTTGAGCTTTTCAACATTTTCACTTGGAATTCAAAAAGCCAAACTACACATTTAATTCGAGCCCTATACATAAATATATACTCTGTACCATATATATGTACATCATTTTTATATACAATGATAGGAATACACATACACTGATGACAACGCTGGACATCTTTTACAATTGAGCTATACCATAACCAAACTAGGAGGCAACTAAAAAACTAAAAGTAAGAAAACACAACTTAGAATGTTGTGAAAGGCAGACAACCACTAATACACAACGATTCGTGAGTGTAATTCACTGAACTGTTTCTTCCATTTGTTTCACGACCATTTTTTGAGACTTTTTCGACTACTGTTCTCTTCTTCTGTGAGGACGCTCCTCTCCCAACTGCATAAACCGTGATTTAAAAAAAAAATACATCATACGGCATGACTTGAAAAAATGTGTTATTCCATATATTGATCCAACCATCAGAAAAATGTTCTATTTTGAGTAAGTGAAAATGTGGATCAGTCTAGTGGAATTGCTTCTTGTTTATAAGAACAAAAAACAAAATGAATACAAATGGGCGATAGAAAACTTCAACTCACCATCTGTGTTACTGATATATGCCCTCTGGCGTTGTATACTGTCAGCTGGCCTCTCTCACGGGGTTGTGATAATCTTTGAATGAACTCTTTTGTATGATTATAAATACTGCAAATGTAATGTATAATGAGACATACAATAGAATACCAAGGTAGGCATGTATATCGAGAATTTTGTTTTCTTTAAAAGAGAACTTTTGGTTGCTAGCTCAAAGAGGAAATTGCAACCTTACAAGTTCAGACTTGAGACTCACATTGAGCATACAAATTAGTCATGTACTTGGTATTTTGTAGCCAACTCAATCAATGCATGAGTTTTTACAAGTTTTTATAATGGTCACTTATACCCCTAAAACTTATTTCAAGATTGTATGGAGTAGTTGACTAGGGGAGGGAGTATATGTTTGAACTCCAATGACCATAGCAGTGATAGACATTTAGTCCAGAGATGATAAATGTTGACCCGGGGCTCATCTAGCTATGTGAACCAGGGCTTACACTATGATAATTGGTAGTAAATCAGTTGGTAAAGTAATGATTATTAAATAGGAATAGAATCCTAATATATTTAGTTTCCTTATTCTTTGTATTACTATATTTCTTCTCCTACCTTATCTGAGATTCTACATGTAATCTCTATATATACTCCTTGGACCTTCATTATTCAATAAGACTCATTATTATCAAATTGTATCAATTACCACACCTTAAGCGATGCCGGTTGCATGCCATGAGGAAGGCAACAAGACCGTGGAGAATGCTTCGAAGAGCACGAAAAATCTGTGTACCAAATACGAGTCAGTAAAGGGTCACATAGAACTACATAAACACCAGATGTATCTGTCACGTAAGAAATTTTTGAATAATGGCAAAAAAATAAGATTAACCTGGGAGAATAGGTCATTCCAGAGAGAGCGCCATATGGAAACCTCAGCCGAGGCGACCGTGGACTCGACCTCTGAAGTGAGCCGAAGAATACCACTTGAAAACATCCACAAATCTAGAATCACATCATACATGAAAGCACTTGCACTGGCAATGAGACTAGAGCACCCCATTACCACGCGAATAGGAGCACAGAGTATTTCCCAGAGAATCGAAAATAAAGGGTACAAAAAGCATGTTCCTGCAATCAAAATGAATTAATGGGATGAATTGTATAATGCTCCGTACAAAACAAGAAATTAATACATGCAAATTTCGTACTCCCACCGTCCAAGAAAAAGGTCTCGTTTCAATAAGAAATATTTTTTTTTGGTTAGGTACAACTATTAGATATCATTATTTATAGCTATATTTTAAGAATTTACTCCGTAAGATTTATCTGTTGGTGCATCTAATAAATATATCACGAAAATTAACTACTTTTGTCACGTAGATCTCTTTTTGGACACAAATAAACTTTCAAATCTCATTCTTTTTTTGGGACAGGGTGAGTATATCCTCTACTTACCAATGGTCTCGAAAACTGATAGGATACACCACAATGGGAATAGTAGGACCTCGATAGTGTTCCCAACCAGATTCCACAAAGTCTCCAGAATTAACCATGCTATTGAAAATAAACTCTCTGCTGATTCATTACATAGGTTCCATAATGGAAGGAAGAATTCCAAAAACTCTGAAAATGGTCCGGCAAATGGTTGTGTGAGGATTGACAGAAACGACTGAACTGTGCGTGTCATTGAGAGGAATCCCTTAAACGCCTTCTGAAAATTGTGAAGAAACAACATTGTCCCCAAGTACCTAATCCTTGATATCATTTCCCAGGTTTCTATCCAATCAAAAAAAGGTCCGAACAAATGTGATGCCATTGATTTGATAAGTGGGACATTTTTATACAGATCATAAAATCCTATAAGAACAGTGATGACCGAAATAAGCACATATAAGAATCTTGCTAAGGGGCACATCCATGGGCGATAGATATGGCAGAGTCCAGGGTAAGACTGAAGGAAGATGACCCATGATGGCAGCCCACACTCTAGCAGTGTAAGTAACCGCAAATCAGACATGATAATGTCCTTTAATTTGAAAGGGAGATCACGATCATTAAACCGAAATAAAATTAATATATCCGTGTACTTGGTAGCCTCAACAATGTCATTTTCACAATCAGATGAGTATGGCTGCTGAGAAGGTACTGGAACTCCTGTTATCCCACAGCAAGTATCTTCAGAAAACATGCCCAGACCGTCCTTGAGTGTATTTCTTCTCTTATAAGGTCTATTTGATGTAGATGGGCTACTTGAAATTGCGCTGATCTTTATGGTTTCTGGGGGCAGGCTGCAACTCTTACTTGTACAGACTGAATATTTAACATCACTACCGAAATCATCAGCAGTATCATCATTGCTATATATAACACTGGTCCTTGAGAAATTTACTTCAGCATCATAAAACTCCTCTCCTGCATAGATCTCAATACCCAAAGACAATGAAATGAGCCATCGAAAAGGTAGAATAAAAACTCATTTCAATCACTACAACAAACAGGTTGTCCTAGGAAACTAGAAAGTATAGGGAAACATAACATGCCCATAAAAGAGAGCTTAGAGGTGCTTCAAGGTAGTATGCTAATGTCTGAACGACAAGCACAATTCTTTTAGCAAGTATATAAAAGTAGAAATGAAAAAAATAGCAAGCTCCTTGATAGAAAAAGGTGGAAATACGAGTATGGAGCTAAAATGATGGTGGAAACTCATCTTAGGTGGTTTGACATGTGGAGAGAAGACCTATAGAGCATCCGGTGGGAAGGGTTGATCAACTAGTGAATAGACATATGGCAAGAGGAAGAGGTAGACCAAAGAAGACTCGGCACGAAGTGGTCAAGGGGGACCTTTGCGTCAATGATCTTGCTGCAAATATGGTACGTGATAGGGCGCAATGACGTCATTTGACCATGTAGCTGACCCGACCTAGTGGGATAAGGCTGTGTTGTTGTTGTCTAGGCATATGGCATAAACCAAAAGATGGAAAAATGTTTTATCTACCCATTATGTCCTAGTTTTTAGTTTGCCTCTTTTAAGAGACACAAGAATAAAATCCTATACACTGGTGGCTTTTGGGCAAATGAAATAGAGAAATTAATGTATACATGCTTACTACAATAAGTTTCCGTTCTATAGAGAATATGAACAAAATTATACCAGTCATAGGGTTCAGATATTCTTTCAAAGTACTTTTCTCGACATCTGTCCCAGAGAACCATGAATGCAAACAACTAGCAGCTTGTGTCATACTATCAAATTCCCATCTTCTCATGAATTTGGCCTCTAAAGCAAATGAAGTATCTGTCTGTCCATTAAAATGAAACTTTAGTGACTGCTTACGTCATTTAGCATTAACCAGTGAAAGGCATGAGAAAAAAGGTACCTGAAGCTCGTTAAAATAGTTCATACCACGAACATCACGCCATGCCACTTCAAATACAATGAAGCCATATAAGGTCTTATTCAGGTTGCTACTAATTAAAGAAATCTTCAGTTTCTTGACAGGAAATAGTGCACTTTTCCTAGACAGAGCCGCAGCATCTAACAGAGAGAACCATCTTTTAACCTCCTCTGAATTGCCTGCATTTGACTCTTGTTTCGCTTGCCCGTCTCCTGACTCTCTTTTCTCCTTCAGCCCTCTGGTATTTGCAAAGGGGGATACTCTAGACTATCATTTTTAAAGATGGTGCCAATCAAACATGCCTTCTTTTCAACATAATAAAACCATGGCAACATTTAAAAAATACAGTAAATGTTTATCTACCTTAGTGACCATCAATTGCCACAAGTGTGCTGGGTGGGAGATGAGATCTTGTAACCATGGCCGATTGTCCACTAAGATATAAATTTTCTTACTCTCGGGGGCTAGGAAAATGCTACGATGTGAAAGATAACACTGCAAATCCCTGTCAGTCATGGAAACAACATTTAAGTAGGATGTGCCGTTTACCCTTTTCCTAAATACGAAACCGATATAACGTAAATATGCACAGGCAAAATGTCAGGTATGTTATAGTTTCATGTTGGTATTAGTATTCTAATTTAGTTAAGTCCCTTATGATAACAGTGTCATATATTTAAAATCACAAAGATTCTATAGAGTAGAATAAATAGAGGACTTTTATTCATTTATAATATCAAGAGTTCTTAAACTTATTCGTATGTCACTCTGTTGTTCAGCCAAAGTGATGCAATCCTTCCTCCAAGGGTGAGAAGGAGCCCTACACTGCCATGAACAAGTAGTTCTTCATCTCCATAGGTTTTCATTCTTCTCCTTCCCAATAAACACATTCTTGCTTTTTCTTCAGAAACTGAATGCCACAATTTGACATTTGAGGACAGAAAAAGGAATGAAGCATTAATCAATGAAATGTCTTTGTATAGACTATTGATTTATCTCATGTCATGCTAATTACTCCGGTATTATCCAATGGGTACGGTCGACATTGAATTGAAGCAACTGATACTTAAGCACGATGGCTGACATAGATTTATTCCATGGCAATTCCCTTAAAGCTCCGTGTAACCATTTGACAAATGAGAATTATAAAGAGTCATGTGATTACAGAACACAAACCTCCACAGGAATCCCTTTTTGCATTGAAAATGGTTCAATTTTCAATGATTTTCATGGGTAAAAAGTATCAAGAGCAAAACGGATTCGCATTCAAAGCTTTGGGGATACAACAAATTTCTTACCCTATTTGCAAACTTGACAAGGGGAAGATGCATCGGCCATTGCGGTTGCTCTCCATCAGCTAGAAATTGACGAATAATTCCTTCAACATGAAAAAATCCAATGTAACATCATACAAGGTTCGCGACGGTTAATTATATCATTGAATGTATTGGCATTACCTGAAACCCGAAATTCACGATCAAGGAGATTCCATGAAACTTGATAATACCAGAAGAAGATGTGAAGGTACACGACAAAGGATAGAGTGCGAAACTTCTTCATTCAATACAGGAAGACTGAGAATTGGGGGAGTTCAGACGGTGATCGGAAGTCAGAAACAGGCGGCGATGGCGCACCGGAATTCCGTAGAATGCGGAAACTACGACATGCCGAAGAGGTTGTGATCGGGGAGCATAAAACCTTATTTTTCGTGCCTTAAAAAAAAAGAAAGAAAAAGTTGTTTGGGAAGATAGTTCAATGTGAAATGTGAAACTGGTTCGAGGACGTTTGGGGGAGGAATGAAACCAACGAATATGAACGTATGAAAACGGAAATGGATCATCAGTCACTCAATTTTTTTTAAGGAAAATGATTGGGTACACCAAAACTGTACCCCAAATATCCCCACCCCCTCCATCACTACAAAAAAAAAGCATGTAAATTTAAAAAAAAATAAAAATTAAAAATAAAATAAAATGAATGGTAAAGAGGTATGTGGTGTACATTTGGGGTACACTTTTGGTGTACACCAAAACTGTACCCCAAATATCCCCACCCCCTCCATCACTACAAAAAAAAAGCATGTAAATTTAAAAAAAAAATAAAAATTAAAAATAAAATAAAATGAATGGTAAAGAGGTATGTGGTGTACATTTGGGGTACACTTTTGGTGTACCCCTAGCATCACCCTTTTTTTATGATGTTTGGTAAGAGAGCAAGAATGGAACCGAATTCAAGTTTAAAATTCTCAAAAAAAAAATCTGAATAGGACTAAATCATAAATCATTTTCCAATGTAGGACTTAAACTTTTTTATTTTCTAAATAAGACTTAATAATAATTAGTGAGAAGAATAATGTCCAAATAATACTAGACATTTAGTTGAATAATGACTAATAGATAATGACCAATGGTCCTAAATTGAGAAATAAAAACATATGATCTTATATTGAGAAAGTCATTATATTTTAGTCTTATTTAGCTAAAATTACCCCTAATAAAATTGAATTGAAAAATATTGAAGAATACAAAAAGAATCAAATCATACGAATGATCGATTCAGTATACAAGGTAGTCCCAATACAGATGTTCCCAAATTGAAGATAAATACTATAAGGTAGTGTTTGGCAACTAGCATTTCATTTCAATTCATGCATTTCAATTCCAAAATTTGAAATTCAGAATTTCAAATGACAAGGGGAGGTGCATGGATTTCAAATTAAGTGAATATAAAGAATTTGATTCAAATCCAAATTTAAAATGCTTAAGTTTCCCAAACATGGAATTTAGGCCAAATCCGGATTTGAAATCCAAATCCATGTTCCCAAACATACCATAAATGTATTATTCTTTCTATATTTGTTGATTATATAATAAGTTTATTTAAAATTTTGATTCAAATTTTATTATGTGTACATTGTTCTTTTATTTGATTTTTAAGTTTTTGTTGATGAGTCAAAAATATTTACAATCATTTGGAATATTATTTTGTTATCATTTATTTTCTTTAGTTTGTGAAATATATATTCAATTTCATAAACCTTTCTAGAATTTAATTATTACTCTTTCTGTTTTTTATGTTTTTTTTAATTCAATGCATTTTTTTTAAAAAAAGAAAGAATTTTGTTGCATCTTAAATTATAAATTAAGTACATATATATGATTTATACTGAAACCAATTTTGAAGCATACCAAACTAAGATTTTGGGATCGAGATCGGCACGGCATAAAATCTTATACAGAACCAACATCTTTGTTATGGTACTATACGACTTAAATACCATATCATATCATACCATGCGTGTTCCTAATGTTTGGACTGCAAATTAAAGTAGTGTTTTTTCTTTATTGGTTCATTACTTATTAATAAATTTTAATCACATTATAATTAGGTGATACTTTTAGTCGTTTTAGATATTACATTATAATAGAATCAATTATATAAAAAAATAAGAATTTTTAATTTATAAAATGCTTAAAAATTAAATGTTGATTTTTTGAAGTAAAATGACTTAAATAATAAACAACTCATTTGAGATTTTTCATTAAAAAAATCTCCAAAGGGGCTTGTTATTTGTGGCCTGCTATTGCTTTTTTAAACAAATGAATAGTGTTATAACAAGCACTTTTTGCTCTCTTTTCCAACCATGACTTGTTATATTAAACTCTTTTCTTCCCAAAATGTTTTACTCATTTTGATCAACGTGCAAAATCTCATGACTTTTGAAATGATTTTATTTATAAATTTGTAAAAATAAAAAATTATATTTAAAATTTACATAAAAAAACTCTACAAAACAAGAGCTGATAATAATATTTTATTTTATCAACTGATCAATGAAAACACGCAAACAAATAACAGTTATCGAGATGCCATAATAGTAAATGGGTAATTTTTTTGGGACGGAGGGTGTAACTAACAAATATATTTTGTTTCAATAACCATTATAACACATAAAATATAAAAGTTCATGAATTGTATTTATCCATGTAAATGTAAAACAGAAATACTCCCTCCGTCCAAAAAAGAACTTCTCATTCTACGTTTTTCTTCGTCCGTAAAAGAACTTCCCATTATACGTTTTCATATCCAATCTTCCTAAAATACCTCTTCCTAAAATAACGTTATGTAATTAAAAAATATAAAATAAAATGTTTCTAATTAAAATAAAATAAGGGAAAAGGACCAAACTAGGAGTAAAACTTATATTGTATCTCAAAAATAGGATTTGAAACTTAAACTCCTCCAAATAGGAGTAATTAACTTAATTAATTTTTGTATGGACTTCCTTCAATTCCCGCAGCTCCTACACACTAGCTGACTCGTAGCCAACCTTGATGCGTACTCTCGCCAAAGGACCTTTCTGCATTGCACTTCACAGTGACACGATGATGTCGTTTTTCTTATAACTAAATCCATGGGCTATTGAGTATTTTGCAGAGTTTATCCAAATTCAGCAAATTTATCACTAAACCTCTAATCCACACCAGTGATGATGTTCTCCCACTTCATAGCAGCCCTTCGATATAAAAATGCACAATGGACACTGCCATGGCCGACCCACCGTCACTGCCACCATGAACTGCCCCCCCTGCCCGCCTGCCGCCACCGTGACCTGCCACCACGGAATCGATTGCCGTCAGTGATTTCCCACATCACCAAACTCATCTCGGTCGCCGCCGACACCACCAGCATTTGCCCACGGCATACCGTCGTGCCCCGCACCGTGCAATCGTGTGTTGCCAATGATTTCCCACATCACCAAGCTCACCTCCTCCACCGCCAACAGAACTAGGATATGCCATCGTCGACGTAGTATTATAGTCTTACAATGACTGTCAAAAAAATACTTTTTATACAATGCAACAATACCACAATGCCAAAGATTACAATCTATAATGCCAAACATAGCGTCTAATAAGTACAAATATGCCACTGTATAATGTCAAAAAGAAAAGCAAAACACCAAATAGCACTGATTCAGAACAAACATGTCACTGTATCATTCATAGCTAATTTAATAAAGATCATCACCCTCAATGATGGGAGTGCCTAAGCCCTTGAGTCCCTTTGGAACCTCACTAATAGTGACGAGTGAGTAAAGTTCTTAGCATCTTCATCCTCATTCCTTTTCCTCACCATGCGAACACAAGCCCTCCTCGGCACACTTCGGATCCCCTTGCTCCAAATGAATTTGTTGAGCTTCACATCGACTCAGTCTTTCCGGCATTGTTGTAGAGCTCTATCTCGATAAGCCGTCAGACCTTTGTTGGATATGTGTCTGTCTCGACGCCACAAGAAAAAGAGAAAAGAAACCCTATTGGATAGATATAGAGGTGGTCGATGGCGATCGCAATAGCCGACTGTGGTGACAATGGGATTCGAAAGAAAGATTGCAGTGAAGGGAAGTATATGGGAAAATGGAGTAGATCGATTAGCATGGAAGCAGTGGAGAGTATTGAAATAAGTTTAGGATAAGATTATATTAATAACTCGTATTTAGGGGATTTTATCTTTTGGGTCCTACTTTGGGTATAAAGCCTATATTTTGCTCCTATTACGGTACATTTCTTATAAAATAAATCATACAACTCTTCTTATGGTAAAAAAAATCACATTCACATCGGGAAAAAAATGTTATACGGAGTATTTGTGCAGTATATCATTGCAAAAGAAATTCACATTAATTTTTGCTTAGCTATATTCTAGCATGCTAGTTATAAATCGCAAGTTGTTTTCATTTTTTAACAAGCTAGCCAAATTTTGAATAACCCTTTGGAGCACGAAATTTTGTATATACTTGTCAAATTATAACATATAGAAAGCGATTTTGCTATGGTTGGAGATACTCTAAGTAGTTACTCAGTATAAATTAAAAATTGATGAGCGAAGGGTTTAAGGTCTCAATGGGTCTCATGTTTCTCTGCACCGTTACTTCAATGAATTAGGAGGGTTTGTGATTTTCTAGAAGCCCCTAAGCATGTCTCTGTATCGAGTCCTACGCCGCACCTCCACCACTAGTGTTACCGCCGCCGCTGCCGCCGCCAGTGCTCGGTTCATTTCCGCGAATCACCATCAAAATCCGAGCTTTCTCCTCACACACAGATCATTTGCCTTCTCCTCCGCGGAGGAGGCCGCAGCTGAGCGCCGTCGCAGGAAGCGCCGGCTCCGTATCGAGCCACCGCTTGGTGCACTTCGTCGCGACAATGTTCCCAGACCTCCTCCCTCAGACGATCCCCGATCTCTCCTCCCTGACTCCACCTCTGCTCTGGTTGGGCCTAGACTCAACCTTCACAACCGCGTGCAGTCTCTGATAAGAGCCGGAGATCTCGATTCCGCCTCAGCTGTTGCTCGTCATTCAGTGTTCTCACACCCCCGCCCAACTGTCTTCACTTGCAATGCCATTATAGCTGCCATGTACCGCGCCGGCAGGTATGAAGATACAAAGTCCCTTTTTCAGTACTTCTTCAACCAGTCTAACATTATCCCTAATGTAGTATCCTACAACAACCTAATTGTTGCCCATTGCGAATCCGGGGAGGTAGATGAAGGCATAAAAGTTTACCACCACATCATTGAAAATGCCCCTTTTAGCCCTTCGTATGTCACATATCGTCATCTCACTAAGGGACTAATAGACTCAGGGCGGATAAGTGAAGCTGTTGATTTCCTCAGGGAGATGCTCAACAAGGGTCACGGTGCAGACTCTCTAGTTTTCAATAATTTGATTTTAGGGTTTCTAGAGTTGGGGAATTTAGAGAAAGCAAATGAGCTTTTTGATGAGCTTAAAGAGAGGTGCTCAGTTTACGATGGAACTGTGAATGCAACTTTCATGGATTGGTTTTTCAAACAGGGAAGAGATAGGGAAGCCATGGATTCTTACAAGGATCTGTTAGAGAGAAAGTTCAGGATGGTACCTGTGACCAGTAATGCACTGCTCGAGGTCTTGTTAAAGCATGGGAAGCAAAAGGAGGCGTGGAATTTGTTTGATGCGATGTTGGACGATCACACTCCACCTGTCTTCCAAGCAGTGAATTCTGACACTTTTAACATCATGGTGAACGAGTGTTTTAAATCAGGGAAGGTTTCAGAGGCCCTGGCGACTTTCAAGAAGGCTGGAAAGAGTGTAAAGTCAAAACCTTTTGCAATGGACGTTGCGGGTTTTAATAATATGATCACAAGGCTATGCGAGCTTGAAATGATGAAAGATGCTGAAATGTATTATATGGAGTTGTGTGGTAAGTCTTTGAATCCGGATGTAACAACTTATAGAACAATGATCGATGCTTATCTTAAGGTGGAGAATGTAGAGGGTGTGTTAGAGAAGTTCAGAAAAATGGTGGAGGCAGGTTTGAGGGTCATACCTACTTACGCTAATAAGTGGTTCGATTTCTTGATCAACAAAGGCAAGGCCATGGAGTGTGTACCCATCTTGACTAAGATGGGTGAGAGAGAACCAAGGCCAGATGTTATGACATATGATATTGTGGTTAGGGCTCTCTGCAAGGACACGAATCACGATGCTGGTATTTACTTGCTTAATGAGATGGTGAAGTATGGAGTTGGGGTCACCCCTGCATTCAGAACGTATCTGTTGGAGGAGTTTGGGAACCACGGTAGGCGGGGCGAAATTGAGTCACTATTTACCAAAAACCCTGGATATCATGTGAATCCACGACCTAGGCCCTCTCAGATGCCTAGACAGTCACTGCCAGCTCATCAAATGCCGCCAAACCAGCATTCATGGCAGAATCAAGCAACGTATCAGGCATCACAGCCCAATTTCATGGAACAGCAAGGCAGACAAATGACATCACCTCCTAATGTTATGGAACAACAGGGCACACAGATTACGTCACTTCCTAATTTTATGGAATGGCAGGGTCGTGAAGAAAATAGTGGGACTATGCTTCGTGTCTCAAACACGCCGAATGGATTAGCTTAAGCATGCTCTCGGATGCTGATTATTCTGAGGTAAAATTGCATGGACTCTGCTTTCCGTGGTGGTTTTGACGTGTATGGACTCTGCTTTCTGTGGTGGCCACTTGTTTTTTAGTTTTCTATAACTTATTCTTTTCAAAATTATGGCACTTTTATGTTGCTTTCTATAACTTATTATTTTCATAATTATCGTGATTTCATTTAAGGTTTGGGACGTGTTATATACGTCTAGGGGGGGGGGGGTTTCAAGGGATATGATAAATAAGTAGTAAGGAAGAGGGATAGGAGGTCACAAACTGTTAGTTTAGTAAGAGTTAAACAAAATTAACTATAACAATAGGAAAGTACTCGTCCGAAACGTAGTTCCTACGGTTTTGTTCCAGAAGAAAACTTAGACAAAATTTTAGACTAATGTGCTCAAGGGTTTCAATTGGCGTTAAGTAATCTAGCCATAGATTGATAACTGCTCTTGTGTTGTGCCAATTTTTTAAAGTTCATTACAGATGTATTTGATTACTTTTCGCATTACAAAGTGGGGGCGTTATTATTATTATTTTTATTATTATTTTATGTACTGTGTGTCTCATATTTAGGTGACATTATAAAGCGAAGAATATGACATTTGCATATGTTTTTAGGTGATAATGTTTGAGGTTCCGTTCCTGGTTGTATAGATGGGGGGGTAAGAATTTTTGGTGCACTTGTTTGCTGGTATCAAGAGTTTATTCTGTTCACAATAAACTTCACATTGAGTATGCCCAAACCTAAATCAAAGAGCAAATCGATCTAATCCTGTGTAGGACAACATACATCAAATCACTACTCTTTATGCAGAAATGAACAACGAGTTTGTTTATTCGTAGTGCCTCTATAAGAAGTTATGAATTGATATACAACTCATATAAATTGATGAGTAAATTCTATAATTGATCCTTTATAACAGAGGGGTTTTCCTATTTAGTCTTCTATTATCAAATATTACCCAAGTGGTCCTTCTTTTATGGGTACATTTCCACAAATAGTCCTTTTTTAGATCTTCTCTCATGTTGGTGTTAATTTGAGGGCTAAAAGTGTAATTTCACAATGATAATATATCTTTTTTGTCATACACAATTTCAAAGGCTGTTCCGTTTGCGTCATTTGTGAATTACAGCCGCTTTTTATGACAACTAATGTGATCTTTCGTCAGAATCCTAGCCCACAATCATAGTCATTATTTTTGTGTTATCCACTTAACCAATATCAGAACACATCACTAGACATAATGTTGATGTCAAATTATACTTTTAGTCTTTAAATTAACACCAACATGGCAAAAGATTAAAAAAAGGACCATTTGTGGAAAGGTAACCTTAAAAAAAGGACTACGGGGGTAATATTTGATAATAGAAGACTAAATATGGAAACCCCCCTATTATAAAGGACCAATTATGGAAGTTACTCTAAATTGATCTTTGTATTGTACACAAACACGTTTCTTTGTTTCTAGAGGACACACTTTCCAATTTCAAACATGTTAGAGAAACTAAAAATAAGGCAAACTTAGAAGATATTGAGCCTATTTAAATTACATCCCCTCGTTTTAATTTATTGGGAATACACTTGAGAATTTCGTAGCCTGTACAACTTTATTATTATTATGCAATTGAGTGTATGATAATGTGTGTTCATTTTTTTCCTTTTTAAATTTTGTGTCCAAATCAGAATGTAGTTTTCAGCTAAAGGTATTTAAGTTCCTATTATCAAAAGATTGTCTTCAGCTAAAACCAAGGCAAAGAGAACATGGATAGGCTTTAAAGTTAAGGGAGTTAACATTTAAATGGAATAGGCCCGTTAAAACTTGAATTCGAAATGTCAAATGCTTTGCATATGCATTTTGAGTAGATCTCCTTCTAGATTTAAATTCTATGTTTAAAAGTCAAAAAGCAGCAATCAAAGCATGCACATGTAAAACTTCCAGTGCAATTAAAATATGCTATAAACTTGGGTATTTTTTGTTGGTATTTATTCCTAAATGAAAATTTGTAAGTTTGGAACTTGCTTCTAGGTTTCCTATAAAGGTTTTGTTTGAACCAAATGCGAATATATTGATCACCCAAATGTTGAACAAAATACACAAAGAACCCACCTCTAAGCAAGACCAAATCAGTAAAAACTAACTTCCTATAAAAGTTACTATTAAGTATTAACAATACAGAGTAAAATTATTAGCAAAAACTGATTAAAAAGCAGCAGCTTTTGCTCTTTCCTGGGAAACCTAGCCAAAATTTTGTTTTGTTGCTTATAAATCATTACCGAATGAGGATTATGAGCTTGCTTCTAGCAGTTCTAAGCTTCTTCCTTTTGTCTATTTGTTTTTTTTTTGGACTTGTGAAAACAAAAGTGATACTCTTGTATCTGGTTTTTTTTCCTTTCTGGATTTGGATGTTTGAGTCTGATGCAAACTTTGTGAGTTCTATTTTTATGACATGCATCTGCTTTAAATTATTAATTTTTGAAAAGTTTAGAAACTTCTTTGGGTTTTAGATTATTCAAATTACTTGACATTTTGGAAATTTATGATACAGGTAAATGTCTCTATTGTTTCTCATCATGTTTCAATCTGATTTCGTGAATTTCTTATTTCAGGTATAATTTTTAAAGGCAACAAAACTCCTGCTTGGAGGTGGCCAAAAGGTAAACAGAAAATTACCCTTTTGCACTTGCTCGTATTTTGTGTTTTCCTCTTGCAATAGAGCTTTATACCCAAGTTTTCTAACCCATGCTTTAGCACTCTCATTTGAACACAGACTTCTTTGACTGTTAGATTTAGCCTATATTGTTCGCCTTTTTACTACAACAACAACAACAACCCAGCTAAATCCCACAAGAGTAGGGTCTGGGGAGGGTGTGTGTACGCAGACCTTGCCCCTACTCGAAAGTAGAGAGACTGTTTCCAAAGAGACCCCCGGCTCAACGTAGAAAGTTGCATTGCTTGACTAACTGCTACTTCATTAATTAAAGAAGCGCAAATAGTTTAGATATCCATTTTGATTTATTCCATCACACCCCAAAGCCAAAAACAGGTGAAATTTTGGCTCCATCGGAGATGATGGAAAATTTTTACTAAATCTTATGAAATGTACACAAATTATTATACTCTTTTAGCGAGCCAGAATGTGATTACGGAGTAATAAAACTTCTTTGATCTTTCTATTGTGTTTATCGACTATCTCAAATTTCGCTTACCTTTTTATTGCAGTCTAGTGATCTCTCATCAGTTTATGGCTAGCTAACATTGTATGTGGTGTATTCATTTGTTTTCCTTATTTCAGGTTTGACAGAGAAAATTACAGGTTGCGGTACTTAGAATTTCTTTGATCATTCTTGTGTTAGTGTAAAACTTCTATAATTGTTGGTGATAATTAAGGAATTTTTAAATATATTCTTGTAAAATCTTGTATCTCTTGGAGTATTGGCATTCATTTCGCCTATTTTTTTTAAAAAAAAATTTCCGTGTTTTGCTCAATGACTAAGGTTGTGTAGCATTCGTGTGTTGCTCCGCATAATTTTGAGGTCGTGGACAAAAACTAAACAAATGGATTCCTTTAAAAAACCAGTTACATTTTCTACATGTATAGATGTTTGACAAAGATAACCACAAACAAACTAACAGCGTAACAATACCCACAATGCAAAATTTTGGGTTGAGAATTAGTGTGACTATAACATTGTTCTATTTGCAATTAGGATTTGAGTTTAAAACAATATTTTAATGTTACTAATGGCCTCATCGGCCTAAAACAATATTTTGGGTTTTAAAACAATATTTTAATGCTCTCATCGGCCTACGAACTTGGCCTACCTCCTCAGCCCCGTCGGGGGATGTTTTCGGACTCATCCTTCTGTAGTAGCCGCTTTTGGGTGAGGTGTTCTGGAGATAGAAATCATTAATTTTGTAAATTTACCACTCTAGGTGCTCTAATTGGAGCCGGTGATCCTAATGTTGCTGGATACTTACTTTTTTTATAATGAGTATTATGATTTCACTTCCATTTGAAATAATTGTTTTATTTGTATTTTTTTCCTCATCGATATACATTTCAATTATGATATGTTTGAGAACTTGAATTTTGATTTCAAATTTAGGTCTGGGTCAAATTCCATAACGAAAAATATCTATTTGCTTTTTTTATTAAAATCTGGAAGAAGCTAATGACGCTTACCATATGATAAGAGTGGATTACGAAGCAACCGAAAGATTCAGGAAACTAACCAAAGATGCTTGTCTGGACTTGCTAACCGAAAGAGGAAGTTTTACTTTTTCGATAAAACCGTGCAATACTTTGACCGCAAATAATGGAAAAAATGTACTTTCCTTGTTCCCTAAAACAGTTCCTGTTTTGACTTGGGAGAGATTTAATTTCATAGTTTGACCTTCTAATTATACTCTTATTATCGAGGAAAAAAAGAGAGACAAGTCATTTAAATGACTTATTATATCAATGCAAATTGAATGGAGTATATTGTAAAAACTTAATTTAGATATATTAGCCATTCTTTACAAAAATGGAAGTGTTTTTGGAAAAACAAAAAAAAAAGAAAGAGGAACTGTTTTAAGAAACGGAGGGAGTATTCAGTTATAATGTAAATTTAGTAAAATTAAGTTTTTTTTAAAATATAATTTTGAAATATCAAATTTTTATACTCCGTAATATTTAATTATTTTAAACTATATTTAACTCATTGTCAAAGAGTGCCACAATTTAACCAAAAAAGTGAAACTGTGGCAATCTTTTTGGGACGGAAGGAGTATATAAGAATGTGCCCATATGTTAAATCTATGCAATCATTTGGAAGAAATTACAGTATTAAAGACTCTTTTTTAACATTGAGTATTAAGTTTCTACTTCCCTTTAAAAAAAAAGAATTGTATAATTCCTATTAGTTTTTTCTTATCTATATACGGAGTACATTTGAAAATTTAAACCATATAACTTAAGAATTTCATAACAATTCTAGTGCCTCAAAGGCTGGAATCTTATGGAGGAAGGAAAAGAGTCATACACATAAATATATTAGTGGAGATACCCTGCTTTGCTGATGCCCCAGGCAAGGAATCTCACAAGCTGCCACATTTGAAGTGAAAACCAACTTATTTACAGCTAACAATGTGAGGCTCCCTATGGTGCAATTCTCTTCACAAATGGAAATCTATACCTGAAGTAGTCCCACAAAACAATGCAAAAAAGATTCTCTTGCTTTCCCATTAAAAAAAATCAGTTAATCCAATTGCTTTTGCCCTCTTACCCCTTTCACCTAAACACAGTATATAGATATACACACACACAAATAGTAGTGCACAGTTTGTAGGCCTCAATCTCATCATCTTTAGCTTCACCATTTTACCATTTGGTGGCAAACATGATGATGACAACGATGACAACGAGGATGGCAACGACAATGGCAACCTGGATTTGCTTCCTCTTCATCAGCATGGACATCGCGGCTGGGATACTCGGCATCCTAGCACAGAGGGCCCAAAACAAGGCAAGATTAATTACATTACAACATTAATCACACATCTAAATACGTCTTCATCATGTCAAGAAAACGTACAGTTATTGAACGGTTTTGTCTGTGTGGCACGCGCAGATGCCGTTCGAGAAAGTGTTGATAGTGGAGTGCTGGGAACCAAGCTACAAGGCGTACGGGCTCGGGTTCGCAGCTTGCGTCCTTTTGGGAGCAGCTCATGTGTTTGCTAACATGTTGTGTGGCTGTTTTTGCTTAAGTCCCAAAGCTGAGCTCGTGCGCGCCTCTCCTAATAGGCAACTAGCCGCGGCTTCCCAAGTCTTCTCTTGGTAATTACTAATTAGATCAATCATATCATTCGCTGTCAAAGAACCAACTCAACCAAAAGCTCAAGCTTGTAGTTATGGCCAGTAAATGTTTCTTATATTCTAACAAGTCCCCTCACGTGCAAATGTAGTCTTTTTACGAGCTTTACACGTGAAACCTTAACTTTTTAAAACTGAGTGACGCTGAGTTTCGAACCCGTGACCTCTTAGCCAACAAGGCTCTGATACTATGTCAAAGAACTAACTCAACCAAAAGCTCAAGCTTGTGATTGTGGCCCAGGAAATGTTTCTTAATTATATTCTAACATTCGCGCCCATATATAATTTTCGCCTCCTTGTCGTAAAGAACGGCATGGTTAAAAGTTCCCACACCTTTTCTGGCTGTTGCCAAATTCACTCCCGTTTTGGCTATATCCGCCCCATTTGTGACGAATAGACAATTTATAAACCTTAATCAATCCACAACTTAAACTACACTATTGTTGGAACCAGGATCACAGGCTGCATTGCCTTTACATTGCTGGTCATAGGGACAGTGTCGAACTCGAAAACAACAAAGACATGCGGGTTGTCGCGCAGACACGTGCTCGTTGTCGGAGGGATTATGTCTTTCATTCACGGGCTCTTCCTCGTTGCTTACTATGTTGCTGCCTCTGCTGTTGCGAATGAAGATAGAATGATCAGACAACCAATGGGCGTTGGTCCATACAGACCACCAGTAATGCCTACTGCCCCTCTCCCACTCTCTGTTTGATTTAAAGCCATATATTCTTCCCATGTTGTTCCAATAGTAAATTCTAATTTATTTGGTTTATTCTTTTATTGGTTTAATTTTCCCTTCTCTTTCTGTTTATGATATGAGAATCAAATACGGACTTTGTAATCCAACAAGACCATCATCGTCATTTGTAGTATGATTTTTAATTAATTGATTGATTCCTCCTTACATATGAAGTTGACATTTTATTATCCTTATTACTGTAATGTTAATTAATGTTTAAAAAATTAATTGATAGATTTTATTTCATTATGAGACAAGGGTCTATTTTTTCTGTGTTGTCTCGGACTCCCGATTCAGTACTAATGAGCTTGTTAGTGGGGCTCATAATTAGGTCAATCATGTAGTTATTATAAATAGCGGATTTATGTTAAATAAAATAAAGTCAAGTACTTAAAAATCACATAAAATATTTATCCAATCAAATTTCATTCATTCTGTTTGTTTATTTTCACTATTTATCTTACAATACGCAATATAATATAGTCGTATCATTTCTTATTTTACAAAACCTTTTATGCGATTTTTTACTTTAAGTAACATATTTTTTATTTTTTATTTTTAATCAAATAAATTGAATACAAATTTAATCAAACACGGTTAATTAGAATAAAAAATGTAGTTCTCAGATAAGGGGAACCATGCAAGAGGTACCCCCATGAAATTAAATGTACCCCAAATTGTACACCAAAGCTATACACTAACATTTCGATGGTTCATATTAACACAATATTATAATGCGATCGAAAATTTCTGCACTCCAATTTTGTGCTTGGGTGAACCATCACCCCAACATCACATTGATACAAAATAAAGATGTATATATGCGGTGTACAATTTGAGGCACAACTTTTTAAGTAATTGTAAGCAGACTCACGCAGTGCTAGAGTTTTTTAAACTTCAATAAACTCATTCTTAGGGGTGAATGTGGTACGGTATAGTACGGAATTAGATTCGTACTGATACCATACCAAATATTTTGGATTAGTATGATATTTTACATCATACTGATCCCGATCTTGAGGTATTGGTTGGGTATGGTTCGAAATGGTGTGGTTTTGATTTCGGTAATATTGGAATGAATATATATACATACTTAGCCCCAAATACCAAATTGATCATTCTATTTGGTACGATACACTTTTTTTTTATTTTATGAATTTGATATTTTTCAATTTAGTAATCACAATTATTTCGAAAAATTTCGGGATCAGCTTAGTACCTCATTCTCAAGGCCCAACAATACAAGACGGTGGTAGCAAAATTAGGGCTTAGACATTTGGGCAAGGCGCATGTCTATATAAGCGATCGCATTCCCACGATCTTCATCGACTTTGAACCAGATCTTCCCATTGGGGTTTAGGGTTAGGGTTTCGATTTTGTGCTTATATGTTTTGATTACACCGATGAGGAAGAATTCCCAAAAAATAGATAGGAAGTGCCGTATGACACTCCAAACCGCGGCGGTGGTTCCCGGCGGCGATCTCCCCCGTAAATTGTTTTGTACTCTTTTCGGTAATTCGCCGCCCTCCACTGCCGCTGTGCGTGATTTGGAAAGGGTCTCTGAGGTTTTTGTTTTCAATCTATGCCATTTTTGTACCGATTTCGCCTTTGATGTGAATTAGAAAGGTTCGTGCCACGTCGCCGGTAGCTTTTCCGAGCATTGACCGGCGATGCTATGATCGAACCGAAACCAAAGTGTTTTCGCATTATATAGGAAGCTATGGATGGATGATATGTTCCTCTGTAGAGCCGTCTGTGCGATAACATCTCTTGATGTGATTTTTTTACGATTTCTTGTCTGATTCGATCGGAGAAGCCTATGAGGATTCTTTATACGTTTTCTGGAATTACCGTCTGAAATTTACTCTGAAGACAGATCGACTATCTGAGGCTTCTCTCCATCTTCCTCTAATTTCAAAGATTCATATTTCATTACTGGACTTTTATGAAATTATATTGAACTGCAATCTTTTTTTATTATATCCCATAATTGATTATATTTGTTTTCTTATTTCTTGATAACTTTGACTTCCTTTGTTTAAAAATAAAGTTTTTGTTGCGTTTTACAATATTTGATTTAAGTTATTTTTAAATTATTGGTATGGAATAAAAAACGACAGATGGATATATTGTGTTTTATGTGAATTAAAACGGTTCGTGCCACGTCGCCGGTAGCTTTTCCGAGCATTGACCGGCGATGCTACGAACGAACCAAAATCAAAGAGGTTTCGCATTATATAGGAAGCTACTGATGGATATATTCTATTCCTCTGTAGAGCCGTTTCATGCGATAACATTTCATGATTTGATATTTTTATTTACTATTTTTGTTACATTTGACCGGAGAAAAAGCCAATGAGGATTCTTTATACTTATTCTGGAATTACCGTCTGAAATTTACTGTGGACAGATCGACTATCTGAGGCTCCTCTCCATCTTTCTCTACGGAGTATTAATATTCCATATGTTATTACTTTTCGATTTATGAACTTTTAAAACGTTGTTAATTATTTTTATTTTACTTTTATATTTACTTTTTTATCATCTTTTAATTTTACCAATTCCAAAGTTGGATTTGTGTTTTACTCAAATCACGTTGAGGGGTATAGAGTGTATCTGTGTATGATTCTATCTAGGAAATTACCTTTTTGTTGATTTTGTAATATTGTTGTTTGTGGATTAGCTTAATATGGACACATTAAAAATATTTGTAAGAGAATCCAAGACATGATTTTTGCTGAAGAGAGACCTAAACCCCCTTTTATTCCACTAAAGTGAAATCATGTTATCAAATAAAAAGCTAGCTTCTTCGTTATTTACTTTGGGAGTTGGGACTCATATCTTTATAGATAACCAACCAGTTTAAAACATGGATTTTTGGATTGAATTTCAGATTCAACTGAAAATCAAGTAATCAAAGTGCTGTGCCTTCATGGCTCATGATTTGGTGAATCCAGTAATCATAGTTGGTTTCTTGCACGTTCCATTGAGAATCCTCCTGGGATTAGAATTATGAAGAACAAATCATGCTTGTATCATTGTTGCTCCTACAGGCCGCCATATATTCACACCAGATGATCGGGTAAAAGGATTCACAGACTCTTGAGCTCTATGCAAACGCCAATGGTGTAGAGGAGAGGCAATAACAGAGAAATTATCATTTGATTTCTGAGAAAATTGTTTATTACAAGTAGATTAGGAGACTTGACATGTTGTCAATTTTGTGCTCTTAATTCTCTATTTGCTCTTTTCTCTAGTGGCTACCAATCATCTCTTGGCCTTAGTTATATATACTTACAAGCACGGCAAATTATCGCATGAACTTACATAGCACTGCTTCTTGGAGAATATTAGAGGATCACCCAAAAAATTTTATATTTAGAAAATGTATTTATCATGTCACTAGGGCCTAGCAATAAAGGAAAAATGTGGTGTATTTACTGAAGAGAGTAAATTTTTTTTGCAAATGAGGTTCAATTGGTTCAGTTTGTAAGCATGTAAATAGAGTTGTCTTCACTTGAGAATTGTTTAGAATAATGCAAACCACGACCATGACATTTGGTGAAGTGGGCATTTTTGGCATCTAACAAAAACCCAACACTCAGCCAACTTAATGAGTGATAAATCTAAACTGAACAAACGAAAAATAAAACACATCCCCATCTCAAACAAACCATTGACACTAATTTTGAAGTTTCTTGGATGCTGTTGGAAGAGTACACAAATGAATACATCCAGATGCACATTATGCACATCATTATTTATATCACTTGACATTGAATCAATCAAGAATCAATACAACAAAGAATGTAAAAGAATATCACCTTGGAGTTGAGACCCGCCTGTAAGTGCATTGCTTGTTCAGACTCAATCATGTCCGCAATACAACATCGTGAAACTAGTTGAAATCAAAATCAGTGAACACCCAACTATGCTACCAAGCGATGCAATTCTCGAATAACCCATTCGTAACAACTGTGAGAGAGCTGCCTGAAATGGAATAGCCACACAACAAAAACATATTAAGGTGCAATTAGGTGTAATGAGAGTGCATTGTTTAGGCAGCTCCATCAATTACAAATACTCCGTGGATGAGTGCTCTCCTGGATTGCCAAAGGGTTCCCATTGTAAATAGAGAGCGTAAACAATAAAACAAGTGCGCTTATAAGGATTGTTTGGCTGTAATGGGGGAGAACTGAGCTGTATTGTTTGGTTGGCGAGGTATTAGGGACCTCAGAACGCCACACGAGCTCCGTGAGATATGTTGGGCTCTAGCTTGTGACATTTGGCTAGTGAAAAGCTTATTTTAAACACATATCAAGAAAGTTCTTTGAAGGACCACTCAATTTAGAGTTCAAATCCTCTGTGTTTGCTTCTCACTCAGTTTATTTCCGTAGCTATAGCATTGGGAAAACAAATGAAAAGTAACAATGTGTGGTTTGATCCCACCATTTCATTTAGTTCCTTCAAAACACAGTGCATTAGCTTACAAAACAAATGAATGGGATTGGTACCTCAAGATAGAGTATATTGACAGCTCTGCTGGTTTTCTCAAGCTGAAGTCCTCTCGCTAGAGTTATCTGTGAACAGGCAAGTGCTGTAAAACCCATAGTCTGATAGAAATTATTTCAACACAAATGTGTAGGAACAATGGCCAAGTTATAGAACCTCGGCGAAGAAAGCCAGCACACCAAATACAGTCATAAGTAGCAGAGAATAGCAACTGGGAAGCACAAAGTTCTGCACCAGTAATAACGAATTAAGTGGTTTAATCATGACTACCAAAAAAGTGTTTGGCATTAAGCATCTCATACTGATTTGTTTTCAATGAAACTAAATGTTTTATGGAGGAAAAAAATGATTTTAGCCCAAAACATTGTTAGTGAAAAATCACTTTCGTGCTTATTCAAGAAAGCACCAGTTTGGCGCATTTAAAGAGAACACTTGGTTCTGAAACGAGAAAGCAATTTCCTTTTAGTACTTAGAGCACAAGTCATGCTAAACCTGTTATAAACTCTAGAATGAATGTAAAAAAAAATACACAGAGCATCTTCTACTCTCTATGCATTGAAATGCCTAGTGCCCTAGTCATTATCTGTCCCACTCTAAGAACATGGGTTGTTAGATGCTACCCATATGGGTCGTGTGCTGATGGGCTTTCCGCTGTTATATCTCTATCTCCCACTTCCTCTCCCTCTCTCTACCACTCCCCCTTCTCCCCTCCTTTTGGTGTGTTAGTTTGTGCAACTGTGTTCTAATGGTCCCGAACACCATGCGGGCACTACCCACATGGGCAGCATCGAAAAATCCCTGTAGGCACTAACAAATGTTTGATTACTTCCAAATATTATTTCAGATTGGGTAGGTTGTAAATATTAACTTTTAGACACTAATGACATGTTCGCTACAAAGTTCTTATGTATGCAAATGCACCACTTTTCTTCCTGAAAGTAGTTAGCACTAACAATTGGTAATTTTAATTTACAAAGTAGCATAGGCTTACCCGACCAATACTCTTTACTCTTTAATTCACTCTCTATACTCTTTACTCTTTACTCATACTTCGTTAGTGCTACTATGATTTTGCTTGCCTGTACTTTTGTATTTGAATCAGGGGATCTCTCGGAAACAGCTTCTCTACTTCCAAGCAAGGGTAAATTCCACGTACACTCAGCCTCCCCAAACCCTAATTTGTGTGGGATTTTACCAGGTCTGTTGTTGTAAAGTAGCATAGACATGAACAAGGTTCTTACTTCGAAGGCGAAGGTACAAATTCCAGCAGCAGGGCTTGCAAACAGACCAAATGAGAAAACCGTGAGCCTGAAAATTAATATCCAGAAAGGGCAGAAACACAAATGCAAAAAACAAAATACTTTGTTAGCCAAACTTGTTAAGCCACAAACAACTTGACAGATACAACTCATAAGACTTTCAGTCTCTTCAAGGGGTGATGTCCTCTAACTACCAAATCTCTTCCATGTTAATGAAATAGAGTTGATTACTGGCAAATCGATGTTACTACGAACACAAGAGTACTTTAGGAAATGTAAAGGAAAAAAACGTGGGCCATTTTAAATGCTCAAAAGAAACAAGCTTTAATAATGCAACTTGCAAGGAAAAGCTTATGTTGCAAGCCAAAAAGACACTCTTTAAGTTCTCTAAAAAGATAGAAAACTTCAGACAGATGAAAGTGCCGGTAGGGTCACTGAAGAAAACAGTTGTCTTACACTGGTTGATCAGTTTTTTTAGCTCCTGCCCTTATAAGACAGTAGCTGATTCCAGCAGCAACAGATGAGCTTAGACCAGCGAAAACTGCATAAATATGATAGTTTCCGTTGACATATGCGTCATTAGCTTCTCCAATATCTGGCAAAGATCCTGTAAGAAGTCCATAGTGATATATGAAAATTGTTATCATCTTTTTACAATCGTTTTTGTCTTCAAACGATGTGTACGTAAACCTTCAGTATTGGTTTGAAAAAGAGTTTTGATCCCAGAATTATACGTAGCATATTTTAGTCTCAGCATAATTAAATTTGAACCTAAAACCACACTGAACTCTTGAGTGTCATGATTGTCACCTCATCCCCTTGATCCCAACTATGTTGGGTTGGCAGCATGAATATCTTATATACAATTAATTGTCTACCTTTCTTTAATACTATAAAATCATGCGAAAAGCATAGTTGCAAGGTTTGGTTCTGGATGTCTTACATATCTTAATCTTCAAACAACAACAACCCAGTTGAATCCCACAAAAGTAGGGTCTAGGTAGGGTATGTGTACGCAAACCTTACCCCTACTCGAAAGTAGAGAGGCTATTTCCAAAGAGACCTCCCGGCTCAAGAACCTGATCCCTATGTTTAAAACATAGAACACATTGTTTCCGGTGACCCATGATGAGCGTAGAAAGTTGCATTGACTAACTACTACTTCACTTTTAAAAGAAGCAGTTTAAAGAGCCATATCTTAATCTCCTAAAGAAGGAATAATGAGATGAAAATTCAAAACCCACATGCCATAGATTTTCTCCACTTTCATAGAATATTTCAAGACAACTATGAGTTGACATAGTTGTTATAGTCATGTCTCGTTGCAAAATTTATTATAAAATCAACAATTACATATTGGAAAAATTAAAAAGTCAGTATTCTTGCCAGATGCTCCCTCTTTCCCCAAATAAATGTTACAATTACTATTCTAGCGTTACAATAACTTTTGTTTACTTTTTGTAGAACGTTTGACGTATTTTATAAATATGTAAATTTTGTTTTTTATTTCTATACCAATTTTTAAATAGATCTAATTAAAAAACACCTCATTGTACCTCGTAATTCCCTCCATAACTCTTATTTGGGGATGGAGAGAGCATAAAATCCAGAGTAAAAATCATACATTGATGGGAAAAAAGGGAACCGGAACTGTAGTGTCAATTGTCAGGTTAAGAAAATATACTCACAATGTCATGTGTCAGGTCCATACTCCATACAAGGATACAACATTATGGGTTAATACAACATTATGGGTGTATTTTTCAAATATGAAAATGTATGTATAGATGTACCTTTTGAGTTGGCCATTGGTTGAAAAAGAAAAAGCACACCAAAGAAACTGGTGGCTAGACCTGCAAAGGCGGCACAAATGAAAAACCATGACGAAAAAAAAATCTAGAGTAGTGCTTGGTTGGAAGGGAACGGAGGGGAGAGATTTTTTAAACCGACCCATCAAAAATGCAGAAGGGAATGGAGGGAGAATGAAATGGTGATTCACATCTTTCTTTGCATATTTTCATTGATAATTTGACAAATTAATACTCATGTCACTTCTTGTTTTGTCTTGTAGATCTTTTGGTGTAGTTTTTAAATACTACTTAATACATATATACCATGGGGTATATTTTATTTTTTCATTACTACATCAATATTAAAATAAATTGAACTAAAAATAGTTCCAGTCAAGCTTTGTTAACCGCAAAGTGATACTCTTTAAGGCTATATGGTATCGATCCCTTCTTCCCCTTCTGTAGACTTGAAGCCACGTCATCTTTTCCTTTTATTTCCCCTTCCCTTTTCAGGGGTGTGGTTCCCCTTCTCTTCCCCTTTCACTTCCATTTTTTAATACTCTGTTTAACTTTTTAACACTTAATTTTATTTAAATTAATCAAACTAAAAGCATAAAATACATTTAAACAGTACAAACTTTAAAAAATTGAAAAATGAAGCAACCAAAAAAAGAAGAAAGAAACGAGAAGAACGAACGGAAAAAAAAGAAACACAACATAAAAGAAACGGGGAAAAGGGGGAACGCGCTCATCCCATTCCTGCTGGGGGGGGGGTGTTCCCCTTCGTCCCGCCGTGCCACATAGGCTTTCCCCTTCTTCCCGCTACCATACCGGGTAGCCTTAGGGATGGAGGGAGTATTACGGTATTACCCTTGTACCTAATCCCATTGCAAACCAAAAGAACTATAATAGTCATTTTGTTCTATCTTCTCACTCCATGTGCAAACCAAACCAGGGAAACTTTTTTCCCTACTCACATCAGTCATGTCCCCTTCATCTAAACCAAAAAAATAGAATTTTATTTTCCTTCCCCTCTCGAGCTACTATCCGGAAGAGGAAGGAATGAAGAAGAAAAATCTTTGTTGGTACCGTATAATGTCAAAATAATTCTCCGGGGTCAAGCAACATAGACATTCTATATTCTAACAAAAAGATCTGTTATTTAAGTACTTTTATTCTCCAGTTACTAGCAACAACGGAAAAAAGGGGTTCAGGATTCATCAAAATGTCACAGAGCTTAGACCAAGAGAATTAGAGATTGTAATGTCAAGAAAACAATTGCGTAGTGAATTTTCTTTTTGTTCCGGTCCCTTTTACGAACAATTTAAGACGTTTGGGTCAGACAGCGTACATCTAACCCCCTTACCCCGCAATGGGCGGGAGCCATTGAGGCATTGGGGTAATGTTGTTGTTGTTGTATAACAAATAGGAGAAGGCATATTGCTCAAATTGTTCTAAAAGTTGCAGCAAAATACTCCGTAATTGGTTAGTGCAATTTTACTCCACCTATTAAGATGGGCTTTTGTATATATAAATCCTCCATAAAAATCAATTCATAAAGTTCCTTTCATCGATCTCTTTCCTACATTGATTTTGGTCTAATCATACACTGAGTACTTCATAGCCATTGGGTGCTTCACTGCATGCAGTATACCCTGAACAAAATTTTAACACTGGAATATATGATAGATTGCAATAACACAAAGAAACATACCTCCAATTTCAGTCATTTTCATCTTTTCATGCAATATGAACCGAGCGGCAACTGCAGCCATGATTGGAGTGGTAAAACTCAATACAACAGCCTGGGACAATGGCAATCTTTGAATGCTGAAAGAATTGACTGTCTCATGGTCATTAGTAAATCATGTCCCACATTGATAAACCTTATTGAGAATATACATAATGTATAGCATACACAATTTTCCCCTTTTTTATAAATCATCATCATCATCATCATCATCATCATCATCATCATCATCATCATCATATTATTATTATTATTATTATTTGGGTGAGGGGATAGGTGGGTATTTTCCAAGATGCACCTCTTACCAGTAAATGAAACTTGATAATGAGAAATATCCAACTATAGCTCTTAAAGCCAAAAGTGTAGTGACATTCTTCAGGCCAAATATTGGCTGTCCGGTTCTCTTCAACCACACAAGAGAAAAAATCAAGAGTAATGTACACCTTGTAAATGCCATTTCAAAAAGGGAAATTGATTGACCTGTAAGTATTAACATCAAATGCAATATAGTCAACAAATTTGAGTAAAAATAGAGTTGATACAGGCCAAATATATTTTGCAGCTATCTAACAAAATAGAAGAGCCATGATATTATGATAAGATACTGAGCATATTATAACCGTTTATATCTGTTTGTTCATATGTGTATGGGTTGAGAATCACTGACCTGAAAAGATATCAGAAAGAAAATCCATAGTACAGTAGATTGTAGATGATAAAGTCACACATAGTAGTCCAGAGTACCTTGATCCGCTCCATGCCCATGTTATAAACTCCATAAAAGGCGACATATCGGATTCTGACCTTACCACTTGCTCCTGCAAAGCACAAAACTAATATAATTAAAAAAAATCATTTCTGAAAATTCAAAAGATGGCATGGTGATGCACTCTTGATTTTACTGGTTAATAGAAGATGTGTCAGTTTTAACTGGTTAATATATAATCTTTCCCTTGTTATGCTAGACATACAACAAAGGATCTCCAACCAGGTAGATTGGTTCCTAAGTCTCTTTGTTGGGACACTGTCCCAGGATATTATGATCAACAACAGCAAACACAGAAGAATATAACCTCAGTTGGGGTCGGAGGTTCAAGATGTTCGCAACCTCACCCCTTGTAAAAATAGAAAGGTTGTTTCTGTTAGGCACTTGGATGCATTAGCTACCAATAACTTCATACGAAGTATAAAGTAAGAAACAAAGAAAGTTTAATGCATAATTTATATTTAGTCTGTTATTAACGTGAAGCTAAAACATTTAGTCCAAGAAATTATGATCATTTGATTAAAATATAGTACTGGCTGTTGGCCATGTGTGCAACAATTGTCTCGTGTCCGTCCCACAAAACTTTTCACGTTTTCTCATTCCCTTTTTAGAAAAAAACATATGTGGTTCAAAATAGTTCTCTCTTCTAAATAATTCTAACAACTAACTTTTCATTACTCAATATCCTTTATTCACATTTTTTAATAAGTCAAAGTGAGCAAATTAATTAGAGAGGAAGGAGTATATTTTTTCAAGTTTTAAATTACTCTGTAATATAGTAACATGTTTACATGTAGTCATCGAAACCCAGCACATCAAGGCATATCAAATAACAAACCTAAAACACTATGTTCCAAAACTTCCAATAAAATCATGCCAGAAATTCTCCAATTATGGCGCCATGGAAGGATTTAAGCATGAAAAGAAAATTGCCATTCCAATCATATAATGTTATACCAGGAGTATATTAAGAATATCATCAAAAAACACAAGTATGAAAACCCACCTTATTAGACTTTCGCTTAGGGTACGTGATAGTGAAGATGTTGATCTTAGTCCTCTCTGGTTTAGGGAGCAATGGAGTAACTTGATCATCGGAAATAGCAATTGAAGCGTCCGTAGATGAGGCCACGGCATCAGGAAGACGGTCAGCTGGTACGGAACCGGGCAACAGAGACATCTCCACCAAATGGCCGTCCCCAACCTCTACGTTCGCTCCGGCGCTGATCCCGCCGTTCATCGACTCCCCTGCCGCCATTTTTAGTATTCCTAAGACGAATGACGGAGAATATGGCTGCAATTTCCGGCGAGTCAACAATGGCCTGCCGCCTGCAATTGCCCAACGGAAGTGATGAAACTTCTCGCCAGCTTCATTTTCATTATCGATTCTTTTTAGAGCATTAAGCTTTTGCCAGGTCTTATGTCAGCAAATTCCACTCAAATCATAGCAGGTCATTCCATCCCACTTTTCATTCCATGTGCAAGACATGATTCTCTCATTTTTTTTAAATATTTTTAATATTTTTAATTTTTGAAAAAATATTTTTTAAAATAATTAAACATATTTTAATAATAAAATAAATTTTTAAAATAATTTTTTATAATTAAAAATCATTAAAAAGTGCAAAAATAGACAAAAACAACGACTTGCCACTATATGTTGCGACACTCCACTCATTTGCCACACGGTGACTGGGTTACTTTTTATTGGTTGAAATAATCCATGTCACCGTGTGACATTTCATTTTTGATTTGTCATTGTCAATGCTCTTAAGGCTAGTTAGGTGGTAGGCGTGTTAGCTCATGTGGCAAATCCGGACGCGGTTCGAGTTTTATATCGTCCCGCGTTTTGTCTTGTTTTTTTCAATCACTTCAGAAAAAATTGGGTCACAAACATATCCATCTTTGTTCCTTAATACGGAGTATTCAGGAACAAGATAAAATAGAATGGGTTCTGGTTGCCCTGTTTTGTCATTATCCAGAATTAAATATAAAAAAATATAGTACATATGTGGGAGAAAACCCACTTTTACTTGTAAAATAATAAAAAAATGATACATTTATTTATCATGTCTAAGAAAAGCCAAAACAATAAAGAAACATGAAAAAATCCTACAACATATGTCAAAAGTCGAAACTATACACTTCATAAAAGTATGAGCCACGAACTAAGGTGCGACCGGTCAAAACATTATGGAATTTTAGATGTTTTGGTCCTAAACAATTCTTGTCGACTATTTGAATTTAAGTATTGATGGCTATAAACCACCGAGAATAATAAAATATTAAGTTCTAGAGAGAGAGAGAGAGAATGCAAAGTGGGAGTATATTGATTTCAAAATCGGTCCATTACAATGAGGGGTGCCACCCCTTTTATAGGGGGTACAATACACTAAGTCAAAGCCCTCTGATCGAGGCTCGTCGTTTAGCGGACGTCACCTGTCCTTAGGTCTTGTCCCTTTCATCCTATCGCTTTCATCACGTCTTCGTTGAACGTCGCTTTCCTCACGTCGTTGTCGCGGGGTTCGGGCTCCGCTTGGTTGGCCGAGCTGAGCAGGAGGGACGAGCGGAGCGCAGATCCGGGCAGAAAGACGAGCGGAGCTCTGAGCCGGGCAGGAAGACGAGTAGAGCTCTGGGCCGGGCAGGAACGTCCAAACCCGATATTTAGGAAATTCATGCTGATGTCAGCCCTATGATGACGTGGGGTTATTCCCCATCAAGTATTTGTTTATATCTATGTTGAAAAAAACAAAAGCTGTGATACTTTTTTGTGTTATATCATTATATAAACAAATAAATAGATATATACATATCTACGGGACAATGTGACGGAACGAGAAAATATTGATGTGTCCTGGTCATGTCTCAGGTGAATGAGTCATATTGATGTGTCCTGGTCACGTCCCTATCTACGGAATATTATAGGGACGAGACCAGGATATTTCAGGTCGGGACAACAGGTTGGAGATTCTAGTCCACCCCTAATACTATCACGTCTATTACGCAATCTAACTCAGCATCATGTCCGATCCGTTTTTCTCTTTCTTATCATTATTTAAAATTCAAACATTAAATAAATATTTAATTAAAATTTATAATTGCATTGACATAATACAAAAAAAACAAATAAGAGCGATAGATGGTAAACAATGCAAGTACTTGATTGAAAATAAAAAAATAACTTCTCCCTCCGCCCCCTAAGATGTTCTCATTTTGACTTTTGGTAGTTTTTAAGGAGAGTTGAAAAAAGGTGAAAGTTTACCATAATACCCTTAATGAAAAATGGGTGGAGTGTATTAAATAAGGTGGGTGAAGTGTAATAAATAAAGTAAGTGGAGGTAGTTGTGGTATTTTAATTGTTAAAAAATGAAATGAGAAGATCTATTGTGGACAAAGAAAAAAGGCTACTGGAAAAATATATGGGGGACGGAAGAAGTACAATACTTGATTAAAAAATTAAAGATCTCCGCCCAAGTTGTCCCCCACACTTCCAAGCCACTCCCGGCTGATTTTATCCTTCATTTTTAGTACAACCCAGGCTCTAGAAGTGGTAAATGATGAACACTCGTCATCAGAATCTACAGATTTTTAGAATCTAAAAAAATGCATCAGAATTTAACTTTCTTTCGATGCCCCGTAAGTAAAGTTTAAATAGTGCAGAGTGACATTCGATAATTTAACTTTCTTTTGATGCCCTAAAATGTTAAGGACTCTATGCGATCCCACTTTTTTATAGTTTCATGTTTGATTCAAACATATTAACTCTTGACCCAATTACTTTTTGTGATTTAAGGCCTTGTCCCATTTTCAAAATATTGCAAATGAGTTTTCACTAAATTTGGGAGAGAGGAAACCATCTATTTAAAGAAAAAAAATTAATCTCACATACAATGTCACAACAATACCTCTCAATGTTACCAAAATGTCGCTTAATACGGAGTAATAATAAACTCCCTACGAAAATGAAACCAACAAACAATCCCTCCATCTTCCCATTCCCCTGCTTTCTCTTCTCACCTTTACTCCTTCCCCTCCATTTTTTCGGCAATGGCGACCACAACGAAGAACAAGGTGAAGATGAAAATCCCACTCAAAACCATTATCCCGGCCTTCCTATTTCTCATCCCCTGTCTCGCCGCCGGCGCGCCGGAATTCGACTACGCCGACGCGCTCTCCAAGTCTCTCCTCTACTTCGAGGCGCAGAGGTCGGGGCGGCTACCGTACAACCAGAGAGTGACGTGGCGCCACCACTCCGGCCTCACCGACGGCCTGGAGCAGGAGGTGGACCTCGTCGGCGGATACTACGACGCCGGGGACAACGTCAAGTTCGGCCTGCCGATGGCGTTCACCGTCACGATTCTGTCGTGGGGCGCGATCGAGTACGGCGCGGAAATCGCGGGTGCTGGCGAGTGGGAGCACGCGCTCGAGGCCATCAAATGGGGCACCGATTACTTCATCAAAGCTCATACTAGTCCCAATGTGTTATGGGCCGAGGTTTTATTTTTTTAATTTTAATTTAAAATTTAAAATTTCTTCTGGTTTCGATTTTTAAAAAATTTTTATTTTTTAACAATTTTTTTTTAAAAATAATTTTTAGGTGGGGGACGGAGACAGTGATCATTACTGCTGGCAGAGGGCGGAGGACATGACGACATCCCGGCGGGCGTTCAAGATCGACGAGAATAATCCCGGGTCGGATCTCGCCGGAGAAACGGCGGCGGCCATGGCCGCCGCCTCCATCGTCTTCCGGAAAAGCAACCCGCATTACTCCCACCTTTTATTGCACCATGCCCAGCAGGTATCGGTTTGATAGCCCAATTTCAAATTTTATCATCTTTCCCCCAAAAATTGAATTACAAAAAAATGAATAAAAAAATGCATAAAATGTGTTGGCGGATCACATCATTCAATTATTTATTTGGTGTAAAATTGATTGAATGGTTGAAACTTAAGGAAAATACTTTATTTGTCGGGTAAAAAACCACTCTTTTTTTAATACGTGAAATTTGCAATAAATATTTATTAAAATATATGTTATTTCCTAATGTAGTATATAAACATTTTTATTTTTTAAATAATACTTAAATAATTTCTAGTAGTAGAAATAGTATCTAGTGATGACAGATATTTAATTTCAACAATATCTAGTAGCAAGTTTATATTTACTTGAACAATGATCAGTGTACAAAAATAAAAATATATAGTATTATATCAAAGTGTCTATGTTTTAGTATTATTTAGATAAATAATACTGGGTGTTTGTCGGTGTGAATCATGGGTAAAACATGGGTAAAGCATGAGTGCATCCATGGTAGTACACATGTGATGACACACTAGCATGACCCATGTCTAAGTTTATAGTGTATTGAATTAGATTAATTAATTGATTGAATTAAATTAAGTTGAAGTGTCTATTATTCCATTCATCCTAAATTTCAACAAGTTTTGCCAACCTATATATGATGGAAACTAAGGAGTCGTACGAATGTCCACCGACTCTTTGCTTCGTTGAGGAAAATATTTGCCTTTGTGCAAATAAATTAATTAAAATTGACTTAAATGACTTAAGGTCGTAATCCTTAATAAAGTTCAATACAAATTGAAATTTAAAGTTAAAAAAAGAGCTCCATTTGCAATAAACTTTCCAACTAAAAACACTGAGGCCTGTTTGGTATATGGAATTCAAATAATAGAATTAGAATTGAGGATTTCAATTCCAATTCTTGTGTTTGGTAGTACAAAATTCATGTGGATTTATAATTGATAGTGTAAAAAATAAATTGAAATTGGTAGAATTTAATTCTATGGAATTTAATCTAATGCAATTTCAATTCCAATTCAATTACAATTCCGTCAATTCTGTATACCAAATAAACCCTAACACTATGTTTGGTTCAAGGATTTTGGAAGGAAAAGAAAAGAAAATGATTTTTTCTCATTTTCCTCACCAAAATGGGAGGAATTTGGTTTTCCTTCCAATTAGTACATTTGTCTTCTCATTTTCTTTTCCTTCCATTTTTCTCTCCAACCAAACATGAAAAACCGTTTTCCATTCCATTTTCTTTTCCTTTCTCATTCAAATTCCTTGAACCAAACATAGTGTAAGTCCCATTTGGTACATGAAATTCAAACTATGGAATTAGAATTGAGAACTTCAATTCTAATTCTGATGTTTGGTAGTACAAAAATTGTGTAAATTTGGAATTGATAGTGTAAAAAATGAATTGGAATTAACAGGATTCAATTCTATGGAATTGAATCTCATGGAATTTCGATTCCAATTCCGTCAATTCCGCATACCACACGAGACCTAAATCCATTCCACACAGAAATCCCACTACAATTCAAAATTAGTCTGACTTTTAATCGAGTATTATTCGGTTGTCGCAGCTATTTGAGTTTGGGGAGAAGCACAGGGGCACGTACGACAACAGCATCGGAGTGGCGAAGAGCTACTACGCGTCAATTAGCGGGTACAAGGACGAGTTGTTGTGGGCCGCGCTCTGGCTGTACCGGGCCACCGAGGACGAAGAGTACCTCCGCTACGCGGTCCACAACGCTGCCCCCTTTGGAGGCACCACTTGGGCCATCTCCGAGTTCACTTGGGATATCAAATACGCCGGTCTTCAAATCCTCGCCTCCCACATTTTGGTATGCATGCATTGCCCCTTCCCTCGAAACGCCTATTTTTTTTTATTTGAATTATTCCAAAAATAAATAAATAAATTATTTTCATAATAAAATAAAGTAAATGTGGTATTTATTTCTTCACTTTTTTCTTTCATTCACTTTTTACTCATTTTTTTTCTTAAAAAAATGATATGAAGCCAAACAATCAAAATGAGTGAGGTATGGAGTGAGTAGGTGGTCTCATAGGAAGCACAGTAGAGAGTTGAAGGGTAACATGGGGGTGACGGAGCCGAAATCATAATAATGACACACAAGGTATTGATTCTCAATTGGTCGTCGGTATTATAAAGTGGATGGCTTCGCATCCAGCCACGTGCTTTCGACTCCGTCCCTAAAGAATGTTACTCGCTTCTTCTCACCCACTTTTTATACGATCAAACTTTAATCACTTTCTTTACTTATTTTCATTAGGTTTTTGATAAAATAATATAGTCTTGTCACCACTTGTTTTGTAAAGCTTTTGATGTAGTTTTTAAATATATAAATTTTATTTTTTAATTTTATATCTACAATCAAATAAATTGAATTGAAAATAAAGTCGGTCAAACTTCGTAAAATGAACCGGGAAGAAAATCATAGGACGGAGGGAGTACATTTTCTTTGGTTATTAGTATGTTTTCATTGGTTATTTGATAAAATAAAATATTTCTGACACTTCTTATTTTGAAAAACTTTTCATGTAGTTTTTAGATATGTAAATTTTATTTTTTATTTCTATACCAATACTTAAATAAAATGAATTAAAAAATTTTTATATTTTGTTTCAACTTGAATGTGGCAAACAAATAGGGATGGAGGGAGTATTACTTTTTCTGGAAAAAAAAGATGAACCCCATTAGTGAAGGCTCTCTTAGCAAAGAGCGAAGTTTGTACTTGATATTTGTGAGGTTTTATGTTTGGTATGTTTGTCTCTCAATGCAATTTTTAGGAATCGAACTTGAATCTTACTTACTAGACACTCTTTGCTTTTGTTAATTGTGCAGCACTCACTGACTTTTTAACACATTTTGAGGTTCGACCTTTAAAAAATTCTTTACTTTAATTTTAATGAAATTAAAAAGATGATAATTTTAAAGTGGAATGAGTATATGATACACGGGGTATTATGTTTTTTTTACTTCTTAAATAAATTTCTTAATAAAAATGAATGAGTCACACATCCAAAAGTCACTTGAGAGAAGTAAATTTGAGCCATGACAAAGGCTCGAGTCTGCATCTTGCACTTACAAAGACTATATGCGTAGTTATCGAGAATCAAACTTGAGTTTACCTTCTTGATACTCTTTGCTCAATGAGCTAAGTTACACCAACTCTGTATTAAATTCAAGTTTTTAGGGTGAGAGTAAAATATTTTTACTTTGTCACCCCATGGATTTGACATGTCATTCTTTCTATAACCACGTGAGATGTTCTTTGGACCTCTCATAGACCCAAAAAAGATTAATGTCACTCTGCTGTATGCTTTCTCCAAATTTTTGGCAACAAATTCTCCAAATTAGGTGTGAAATTTGATATAGAAATCATCAATTTTATGAGTTGAGTACATAGGTTATAGGTATCCCTATTGGAATAATTATTTTTAGAATTATTTTAACCATGATTTAAAAAAACAGATGCTTCAAGAAGAAAAGCTTAGGAAGCACAAAGGCATCTTGGAAGAGTACCGCAGAAAAGCCGAGCACTACATATGTTCATGCCTCAACAAAAACACCGCCGGCAACAACGTCGGGCGCACTCCGGCGGGCCTCATCTTCGTCCGGCCATGGAACAACATGCAGCACGTGTCGCTGGCGGCATTCCTCCTCGCGCTACACTCCGACTACCTCAGAAACTCCGGCGGAACCCTAAACTGCCCCGCCGGAGAAGAGGCGGTCGACCATGCAGAGCTCCTCGGGTTCGCCAAGTCCCAGGCGGACTACATACTCGGGTCGAACCCGAGGAACATGAGCTATCTCGTGGGCTTCGGCCCAAACTACCCCAGGAGGGTGCACCATAGAGGGTCCTCCATTGTGTCCTACAAGGACGACCCCAGGTTCATAGGGTGCACCCAGGGGTACGATGACTGGTACGGTAGGGACGCGCCGAACCCCAATGTTCTTTATGGGGCGTTGGTCGGGGGGCCCGACCGGAACGACGAGTTCGACGACAGCAGAGATAATTATATGCAGATGGAGGCGTGCACGTACAACACCGCGCCCCTAGTCGCGGTTTTTGCAAAGTTAAGTTTCTTGAATAACAACAATACTTCATCTATTGCCTCCATTTAAGAACAAGATAATTAGCAAAGGCACCACCATTCTAACACAGTGTGAAATTACTATATGCACTGAAAGTCACTCTATTTTTTCGCTTCTGTAAAGTGTATTATAATATGAGTATGAAGCAAGAGAAAATCATATTAATAGTCAAATGAATGCATCAAATTTCCTTTTTTGTTTGTCTTAATTTTCTTTACACTATGTTTGGTTCAAGGAATTCAAAAGAGAAAAGAAAAGAAAATGAAGTGGAAAACAAGTTTTCTTGTTTGGTTAGAAAGGAAAAGTGGAAGGAAAAGAGAATGAGAAGGCAAAATGTACCAAGTAGAGGGAAAACCAAATTCTTCCCATTTTGGTGAGGAAAATGAGAAAAAACCATTTTCTTTTCTTTTCCTTCAAAATTCCTTGAACCAAACATAGTGTTAATGCTTTGAAACGAATGACAAATTTGTTACAAAAGCTTCGGGAAGGTTTATTAGAAGTGCTTTATGAGATGCACAAAAATAAAACATGAACATTTTAAAGACGGAGGAAGTATTTTTTTTACTATGTCTCTGCCTAAATTTAAGCAATATGTTTATTATTCACGTAGTCAAACTTCAATCATGTTCTTTATTCATTTTCACCGCTGACTTGATAAAATGATAGGCTTATCACCTCTTATTTTGTAAAATTTTTATGTAGTTTTTAAATATACTCCGTATAAATTTCATTTTACTTTCATACCAATTTGCAAATAAATTCAATTAAAAAAATCTCAATCAAACCTTGTAAACAGCAATAATTGATTTAAATTAGAACTGAGATGATTTAATATGTACATGGTCAAGCATGAAAATTCTAATATCACAACGATGTTAGATAGTACTTAGATCAAGGGTAAATTTGAGGCAAATGTTTACCATCGTTGGACTATAAAACTTTTTTTAAGCATACGACCACAAACTTGAAGTTAAGTTTTAGTTAAATTGATTTTTTCAGACGGTCTCAACGATTTAGATGCAATTGCATACAATGCGGTACATATTGTGGTATAATAGAATCAGATCGGTAAGATAGTGGGTTGAATTAATCGGTAAGATAGTGGGTTGAATTACTCGATTTTTCCCATAAAAAGGGATGAATCTCATCCCTGAGAGCCCACTCAGAACCGGTCAGACCGACTGAGAAGATGTAAATTAGACTTTGATCATAGATTGATAGTAAAGAGTGGAGCCTGCACACGGCACTAGTAGAGACCCTATGCTTAGCATAGTTGTCTCTCAGCACAGTTTTCAAGAATCGAACTCGGGTCTTACCTCCTTGACACTTCTTGTCATTGCCAACTGCGCAACACCCACCGGCGCACTCAATTTACCCCATAAATTCCATTCATGGATGCATTACTTTTTCATTTTAGTACAATATAAGCTTTATAAATCATAAACTACAAAACATCAATGGACGAGAACAATCAAATTTTATAAAAATGTTTGTTCATTTTTAACTTTTAGTTCACAGTTTAGTCTAAGCTCTATTCAACACCTTATACTTTAAACTACAACTGATTTTCAGTCAAACTCGCTTCGAATTCAAAAAATTCGAGTTAAAAAACATGGTTTTAATGGAGGTGAAATGACATGTTTAAAATGAGTATGAAAGTAAACCCATAAAATTTGCATATCTTAGTGTTTTCCACTCATGATTTCATACACTTCGTCAGTAAGTTTCTGTTTTTTTTCCTCCAAATGTATTTCGAAAGACCGAAAATGACTGGAAAATGGCCAAAAGAAACGTCGAGAGTGTTATCGACTTAATATCTCATTCAATTTACACAACAAAACACACACAATTACAGGAGGGGAGGGGGGGGGGTAGAGGACAGTCACCTTTCATAGTCTGTTGAAAAGGCCAACATTGATCAGCACTGTACAGTTTGCAGCACACACACAATACATACTGATCTTTTCCAAGCCACACAGCTGCACAAAGCTCAGCCACTTCTCTTTCTGCGTTTCCTCTCCGCCTAGCACCAAGACGATGATGAAACTTATGGTGAGGTAGGTGATGATGAAGTGTATTACATTGATTAACACTAAAAGGTTCTTTTGACCCCTGTTTTAGATGTCATATTATGACACTTGTTTATTTGAGGGTCCTATGATGCTCCGTTTGACACCAAAGTATTTCCTCCTGTGGGTGACAATCATATGTCAAATGTTTGATCACCCACGTGAAGGTGGTAGTAGTAGTAGTCGTACTAGTCGTAGTAGTGGTGGTGGCCAGGGCAGACGCATATTGATGTAGTTGGGGGCATATGCCTCCTACTAATTTTTTGTAATAAGGTAAAAAAATTGAAATGTTATGTACGTATGCCCCCGCCGCCACCACTAGAAGACGTAATAGTATAATTGAAATTTTATGCATATATTTGCTAAAGGTGTGAGAAACTATTACAGAGTATAATATGAAAAATCTAAAACTAGAATTGTTTCACGAATGAAACTGAGATTTGGTCCTAAAAGTTTTCCAAATCTCAAAAGAAAATTGATGTTAAAAAAATGAAAGACTGCACTGACCTCAGGTGATACATGAAATGAATTCATTTGTTCTTTAGCCTCCTCTTCACCGGAGCAGTCCGAGCACACAAAATGCTCCAACTTTTTTATTTCATCAATGGACATGCCCATACAGGAAGGATGAAACCTACAATGTTACTAATTACGATAAATATGAGGAACATAAACCAAATCTGCTCAATTAGATACCAGAGAATTCAACAATCCTGTAACTTAGACATATAATGATACAATGTGTTACAGCATAGTAAAAGTGCAAAAGACTCAAAACACCTCGTAAATAATAAAAAATATGCACAAGATCTAATATCTTCATTCAAGAATGGCATTATTATTTCTCAATAAGTAGTTTCTCTTTAGCATATAATTGCAATAAGTAGTCTCCCTTCAGCATATAATATCTCCGAAGCATCTGTTATATTGATAAAGCACAGAAAACCAAGACTTTTATCCCATATAGTAGGTCAACATAAACATGCAAATGATGTACTAGAATCTAAAAAGGGCCATAAAATGGTGTAATTGCAATCAACAATTTACCCGAGTAAGATGGCACTGGAGACCAAAGGAGACTTTTAGCAAATGTATCAAGGAGGTGGTTCATAACACACACTAGAAGAGGTAATTAACATTTACAGGAGTACTTTGATAGATCAGTAAGTTTGTGAATGATGGAAGCAAAGAAGAACAAATAATTTGCATTCACTGTAAGAAGAAAAAAAGTACTGCATAGTAGGTAATGGACACAGTTGCATGAACACTCACAACTAACAGCATAAATAGCTGAAGTGGCTAAATCGGTTGCCTTTGTGGTTGAATATACTGGATTATTTTAAACCATCAAGATATTACACTATTTGACAAATATCTTTTAAATGGGCAAGGTTCTTTAGATATTGGCCCCGAATGTCGACATTGGTTCATTTGGGCACCTACCCCC
>OOIL02003813.1:2050115-2067200 GCA_900332095.2 Cuscuta campestris
CCCCCCCACCGTAAAAAATGCACCCCAAGTTAGTTGGACAACAAGGGGCGCCTGGATAGGTTGAAAACTACATACTTCCATCCGTTCATCACTCAATTACTGGATTATAGTTAGAAGATTATTCGTTAACCGTTCAGTTTTTTTAATTGGTGTCTAGTGATGCTCCCACTAGAGTACTTGTGTGGAGTGTATACTATTATCACTTCAAACAATAGTAACTGAGAGTTAAATCGGTGAATGCACATGCTACAAGTGGGTTATAAGTTGGTCATTCATAATTCTGTCTTTTATGACAACTGATTTCACCCATAGATTAAATTGGAGAAACAATTGATGGTCCTATTTATTCTTCAACTTATTAAGAGCCAACTTTCCTTATAAGCATTGCACCATAAGTTTCATTTTTATAACTTACTACCTACGTCCCACGAAGCAGTCCTATTTCAAAGTTTATTGTCCTTAAAAATGTTCAATTTGAATAAAATGGGCTAACTTTCATCATATTTAATGTCTTTATATAAAAAAGTATCCCAAACAAGTTGATTGCGCTAGATTTAATTAGACCAACTAAAAATAAAGCTATATTGACGATTTCCATTAGTTGTAGCTTACTAAAATTTAAAAAAAAATTACTTTATCAAGCAAGACTTTTATGGGGCAGAGGGAGTATAACTAATAAAGTGTGCTTTGTACTCAGCATGGTTTGAGATTGAAATGTCATTTTATTTACCATGTCCTCTATTTAAAAAAAAATAGTGACCAAATGATTATCTAAATAACAGAATCAATTAACTTGTTCAGCCTGGTATTCTAAGATGAAAGGAGATGAAATAGTGCAGTACAAATGAACCATTCATACCAATCTGCACAGCCTTCACACTGAACCATGAGATCATCAGGATTATAAGGCATTTCACACTTGCAATACCTTCAGAAACACAAGATTATTAGCCATTGCATAGTATCACCTTCCAATTAGAGGACATATGATTATTTACCTAACTTGGTTCATATTGGGAGAAAAATGATTACCTTTTGTTTCTTAGGTATTGTAAAATTACATTGGTAATATTTTGGATTATTTCAACTTTGACCCTAACTATTGGACAACATAAGTAATATTACATTCAATACACCAAATGTTTAAGATTTAAGTTTATTTTATATACCCAGTTTATGAATATCTCATATAATCAAACTCTGTATTAGTTTCCATGAGGTTATCTTGTGTGTTACGTAGGATAATCTTACAACTCCTTGAACCAAATGCTCCCTTGGTGAAATCAGCTGTCTTGAAGAAAAGATGAGAAACTCACACAGCGACACGATCAGGGGTGAATCCTCCAGTGGCAGTTTTGTACTCGAACCTACAGTAGTAATCCTCGGGGCCCACATTATCCAGCTTGGTATAGTTTTTAAAAGAATGTACAACACACTTTCCTTCTATAGTTTGTGCACTTTGCACATCATAGTGGTCTGACAGGAACAGTTCCTTAGAACCGTGAAACTGTCTGCGACCACCCTTTGACTCCTCCGGTCGGTAGTACCACCGCACATGTACCTTCACACTATTCCGATGGTCAGCTTCAAACTTCTCAACTCTTGCCACATACGGGAGGTTATCAGAATCTGATGGTCTCATTAAGACGCAATCCCCAGCTGCAAATAAATTCCAAGATTTTCAGCTCCTAATGTTATTCAGATGAAATTTTGGGGTGAAATTTAACCTACCTCAATCAAAAGAAGCTGTGCTGGCTTCAAACCATACATGATATGATACATACAAGAAAAATCAGATACATCAAGGGAAACAGTACATGCATCACAAATAAAGAATAAACAAGAAGCAATCTATAAGCAATTCTAGGGAATATGTCCGTAACAAACTAATATTAATGAGCAATTTTAAGGAAATATTTCTCTTTTCCATTTCTGAACTTTCTTCTGTGTTGCTCAATCACTCACAGCTATCATTAAAACATTGAGCCACATTAAAAAAATTAAATCTACTCACAAGCAGAACAATGTGGTGAACCAGCCCCCCCAACCCCCAAAATTTAAGGTTCTACTTTCTTATTTGACCCCTCTAAAATTCAAAACCTAGGACCACCCTCGATTCTACTCCATGGATGACACATAGGAATGTTATTCAGGAACTTTACATATACATGTCTGCCTAGAATCTCTGTTCATCCATATATAGCTTTCCACCTTGATTAAATAATACTCCCGCCGTCTTTAAAACAACTTTACACTTGCCTTTTTTGGATGTCTAAAAAAAAAATTACACTTCTCTGCTTTTTATTTTAGAAAATAAACATGTGGACAACTTTAATTCTCTCCCAAATAAATTGCAATCACACACATTTCACTTTTCACAAAACACCATTCAATTTTCTAACACTTTTCTTAAACATTGTAAAATCAAACCATAAGGTTGATTTAAGGTCGGAAGGACCATGAACTACAAAGCTACTTGAAATCAAAACTTTATGGGGAAAAAGAGAGGAACTTTATACGAGTACTGATATGTCCACATAGCCCTAGTGTGCAAATACCTATTTAGCTCTACTAGTGTGCATCTAAATAAGCAATGCAACCACATCTACCTATAAAAAACAGAACATTTAACAGTAAATCCAGAAAACCAAACACTCAGATTGCATTCAACGCAAGTATGTTTTTTAATAACATACGGAGTATTAGATTCACCCACAGTCCACAGAAATAGTATAAGAAATCAGAGAGTTTTTGAGACCAAAATCCAAAACTTCACACAACATGGAGATAGAATAGAATAGAAATGTGAGAATATCATTACGTCTGACGATTTTATTTGTTCCCCTGATAGTGTACGAGTTGAGGTCCTTCTTCCCGGGCTTCGTCTTCGCCATCACGCCTCCTACAGATTCTGCAGCTCAGTCTCAGCACTGGAACAGATTCCGAAAGAACTTGTTAACGACACACATGTAATGAAAAGAATCTGGAGTAAGAAATGATGAAATTCAGTTGTAGGGGAAGATATATGAGGTGATGAATTTCATTGTAGAATTTCCAATTTGGGAGTGAGAAGCAGAAAACCTACCTGGGAAAATCTGGAGAGAGCTAAGGCGTAGCGAACAGCGATTCAGTATCGAAGGAGAAGATTTAGCGATGGCCTTTATTATTAAAAAACAATTTACCACTGGTACGTTTTATTCATATTTCAAAAACAAAAAAAAAACACCCCCACGCCCCCACCATGAGTCCATATAAAATTAGGGTGGTGTCTCAAAATGGTTGTTACCAAGGTTGTATTCATGTTTCATACAGATGAGACAGAAGATAATTGTTTGTGCGACACATATGATAATCATTTATGTGATACGTATGATAATTATATGTACGAAGCATGAGTGCATCTCTTAAAGTAATCACTGGACATTGTTCTCGTCACTATGCATTATTTAAGTACTATTTAGGAAGTAAAAAAGTTCAGGTACTACATTGGTAAATAACATACGAAGTACTCCCTCCGTCCCAAAAAGAATGGGACGGTTTGACTTTTTGAGAAATTAAGGGAGGGATATTTTGGTATTGACTTTCCAAAAATATCCTTGATGTGATGGGTAAAAATAGGATGTGATGGGTAGATTATTAGGGAAAAGGTATGATGTGATAGGTAGGGTATGAAAAAGTAAGGGGTAAAAGTGGTTTTTTATTAGAAATGTAACGAAATTTACGGGACGCAGTTTTTTCTAAACGTAATAAACTTTTTGGGACGGATGGAGTATGTTTTAGTACTATTTAGTACAATTTCACATTTAAGATAGCATTATTCACCTGGAACCCAATTAAAAGTCCACTTTGATTGTAAAAAAATTTTTAAGGAAAATGTTCATAAAAAGTTTAGAAAATATGTTAATCATTCTGGTACAACTTGAGAAGAAAAGTGCATTATTTATTTTTGGATGGGTAGAGTATTTAGTGTAGGTACTGAAAATATCAACAAAAAAAATAAATTACTCCCACAATCCCTATTTAATTTTCCTGTTTGAGCCTACAATTTTTACCAAAATTACTTAAATTTTTTAAATATTTTATATTTGTTTAATAATAAAAAAGTGCACCAAAAGTGTTACCTTATTGATAGGGTAGTAAATAAATCGAAACGAATATTGAGATATTTAAATTTGTATTTGTTTAAGTTTTTCAAATCTGAATCCGTATCCGAATGTGAGACGAATTAAAAATAAGATTTGTCTTTGTATTAGATTAACATTCGAAGAGTTATCGAATCCTAAACGAATATTTTGAATAATCATACTCTGTAATTTATATGATGAACCAACGTCGATTTTGAATAATTTAATATAACTTACAATACTTCTTATACTATATCTAAAGATATTAATACATTTGCATCTTACATAAATTATATTTATAAATATACGAAGTAACTATTAAAAATCATATGGTTTAAATTTTCGTTTTATGCTAATTTGTCAAATTCTTAATAATTCAAATACACTTTATACTATATTAGTTTGCTTGAGAGCATCTCCAATATAATAGAGAGTGTAAAAAGTGTATTTGAGTATATATTGTTAAATACTCCCTCTGTCCACCATAGATCTTCCCAATAGCCCTTTTTCTTTGTCCACAATAGATCTTCTCATTTCATTTTTTAACAAGTAAAATACCACAACTACCCCCATTTACTTTATTTATTACACCTCACCCACCTCATTTAATACACTCCACCCATTTTTCATTAAGGGTATTATGGTAAACTTTCACCTTTTTTCAACTCTCCTTAAAAACCACCAAAAGTCAAAATGAGAACATCTTAGGCGGACGGAGGGAGTATCAACTTTATACACTAAGATATGTACATTTTTACCCCTCGCATGGTTAGTGTAAAAAATGTACTATAGCCCAAAATGCAATATAATTCTCTAACTTCTATATATACACTTTATTATTGATATCTTGTAAAAAATTTATTATTAAAATAATACATGAATGCATGATTAATTTTGTTTGTTTTGCTTATCCTGTACAATTTATTTAAAATTTCTAAATATTAGTAAATTATTATTACTCTTTCAATTACTTTTATACTTTTCCAAATAGTTTTTTTTTAACTAAAATCTTTTAGTACGTTATTAATCTTTTAATTTTATTACTCACTAATTTTTTTATTACATGTTTCTTAATATAGTTTAAAATATATGTGCCATTAAAATTATAAATGTTATCACAAATAAATAACTTAAAATACTCTGTATTAAAATAAGATAAAAGTGTATAATATAAAAGATATGGTTGGAGTGGATATAAAAAAGTGGATGTGTAAAACATTATTGATTTATTGGCAGTGTAAATTTGAATATGCCCTACCTATTTTTACACTTTCCATTGTAGATGCTTTGACTATTGAGGTTGAAAACATGATCTCTCTCTCTGTGTATGTATCAACGTATGAGTAAGTCTAAAATGATACTAGTGCTACTGGTGTCATTTGCTTACCTTACATCAGTTTGTTTGGGATACCTACGCTGCTCCATTTGTAAAAATGATGATTCCTACCCTCTAACCCCCCTAAACCCCCCACCCTTGCCCCCTTCTTCCCACCCTTGTCTCCTCTCTGTGGTAGTATACTACTCCCTCCGTCCTACACTCCTACTCCTTCCGTCCTAAAACTTTCTTCCCAGAACACTATTCCAACTTCACGGGAACTTATATTTGTTTGTGTTTTTTCATGGCCTATATGATAAAATAAAATATTCTTGTCACCACTTGTTTTGTTGAACTTTTGATGTAGTTTTTATATATGTATGTTTTATTTTTTATTTCTATACCAATATTTAAATAAAATAGATTGAAAAAACTTGAGATTTTTCTTTGTTTTGCGCAACGGGAAGAAAGATATAGGACTGGAGGGAGTATATCTTTCTTCCCGTTGCGCAAAACGAAGAAAAATCCCAAGTTTTTTCAATCTATTTTATTTAAATATTGGTATATAGAAATAAAAATTAAAGCATACATATTTAAAAACTACATCAAAAGTTCAACAAAACAAGTGGTGACAAGAATATTTTATTTTATCATATAGGCCATGAAAAAACACAAATAAATATAAATTACCGTGAAGTTGGAATAGTGCTCTGGGAAGAAAATTTTAGGACGGAGGGAGTAATATGTATTGAATTTTACGCACAAAAAATATACTCCTTATGTTCACGCTTTTACGATTTCAAATCTTGTATTATCGGCTTGGGGTAGCTATTTATAAGGTTGGGAAATGTTTTTTTGGGATATGTTAAAAACATATCCCATATCAAATCCGATTATTTTGTGATATTATTGAGATAGAATGTAAAATTGTTATTTTGGACAAGTGTTGCCTTATGGAATTTCATCAAATTCAGAATGATTTCCAAAAAAAGCACTAAAATATTGAAATACTAAAATACTTCCTCCGTCCCAAAATATTTGTCATATTTGCTTTTTCTACAATCACAGGAACTTTTGTTTATTTGTACGTTTTCATTGATTATTTGATAAAATAAAATATTCTTGACACTTCTTATTTCGAAGAAGTCTTCATGAAGTTTTAAAAAATGTAAATTTTATTTTTTATTTCTATACCAATATTTAAATTAAATAAATTTAAAAAACTTGATATTTTGCCTTATTTTTTGAAATTTGGTAAGACGGAGGGAGTAAGTGTTTGAATACCCAACTTTGAGGGAAATTTTCGAAAAGATTGAGACTCCTAGTATTCGAATATTGCTAGCCAATATTAATCAAATACTTACTTTCTAGTGAACCTGAGATGTTCCAACATTCAAAGACTACCGTTGAGTATTTGAATACTCTATATACTAGGGCATTCAAATACTATAATTGAGTATTCAAATACTTCTCGAAAAGTTGTGTTGCTTCAATGGTTCATCTCAAGTGATACGTCAGTACTCCGAACACTACACTTCAATATTTGAATGCTAGATGAATAGTTGTGCTTGTTCCTCTCAACAAATAATGTGTCTAGCCGTCAGATTTCCTCTACAAAATACAAATATGATCTATATTGTGATTCAAACACCGAACCCACATACACGTTTAATTTTTTCAAAATTCACGTCTCATCTATTTGAAATATTTTGGTATACGGTATGCCGCTGAAATTACGTTAATCTGAAAGTGATTCTACTCGATAGGTCTATCCTGCTATTTCATATACTACCAATCCTATTCAAAGCTGCACAATAAGGCCGGCCCGAAAACGAGAAAAACTAAGGAATGCCATGTGCTAAAATTTAATCAGATTGCTAGCCAAAATTTAATCGAAAAGATTGAGACTTGTATTCGAATATTGCTAGCCAATATTAATCAGATTTTTTTTTCCCCATGCATGTAAACATGCACACACTGTTTTGATGAGCAGGTCTTAATTTGGAGTTGAAGCTAGGGAGCAATTAATGAAAAGGTGGAATATAATGCCCATCCCAGACCCCCCACACCCCGATCCGACAGTATAATGAGGGAAGAGGTAATTCATGATATAATCTTAATCTGGTCCTTAATTAGAAAATGTTAAAGTGCATCCCACATCGAAAGTTCAAGAGTAAAATAATCGGTATATAAGCTTTTGAGTTGAATTAATTAATTGATTGGATTCAATTTTTTAATGTGGTTCAGTCCAAGTGTCTTGTGAACTTAATTCCAAAATCTATGAGTTTCTTCTCATGGACCTAAGTTAGGGAGCAATTAATAAATATCAAAGGGAGGGGGGAAATGAAGCCCAACAAACGAGGCTCATCGGTGTGTGATGAAAGGAACACCCGTTTTTTTATTTTTTATTTTTACTATACGTTGTTATGTGGGGGAGGGGGGCCTTAAAGTGTAGGGTAGTTGAGTGCAGTAATTGCAATTTACACACATACATTTAAACCTTGGGCCCCTGCAGATGCCTAAACTTCCCTCTATCTTTCTTTCTTTCTTTATACAGCTCATTTCCCCAATTACTTCAACCCCTGTACGAGGAACAAATTGAGAGAGAGAGAGAGGGGAATTGAATAGAACCCCTCCATTTAAAATTTTGACTATGATACAAAGAGATGATAATTGTTTGTATTGTACATATGGTGTGCAAGTGGTGTACATCAAGCGTTATTGTGAAAATTTAGTACTCTCTCCGTCCCAAAAAGAATGTTACGTTTCATTTTTTGCACATCCCTTAAAACACTTTTATATCGTCTCAAATGTCAAAAAAACTTTCAAAACAATTTCATCTTATAATAAAGAGTAAATATGGTAAAGTTTAGAATTTTTAGATGTGAGTAGCAGTGCTTTTTGTGATGCGCAAAAAAATGAAATGTAACATTTTTTTTTGGGAGGGAGGGAGTATTACTCACTGCGGACCAGTAGATTGAAGCAACAACCAAAGAGGAGAGGAATGAAAAAACAAATAAGGGTGAATCTATTCCAATATCAAAATTTGATACTCTATATCATATTTTCAAAAATATACATTGATAAAAGTTAATTAGTTGTATCCATACCTAATCCTACCTGGCCTGCGTCACTGAATATTTGTCCAATTTTGACTTTTTTCCGGTCAATTATTTTCAGCCTTTAACTTATAATGAAATAGAATATATATTGTATATTAATTAGATACAATAATATTATGAAAATATTTGATACAATAAATCAAATAAAACTAATTTTGTATCAATAATTCATTTCATTTTCATTTAATACGGGGTCAAAGTTTACCAATTTTGACCTGAATGAGTCAAAAGTAGACAAACACTCGGAGAGAGTATTACTTTTACTTAATTTGTGGTTTAAATTAACTAATTTTGACGGAAAAAAATCAAAAGTAAACAAATATTCAAGGACAGTACAAACAAAATTTATTCCTCATATCAATCTGGAAATGAATCTGGAGCCAGCAAATCTTCACATTCAATTCAATAATAAAAACTTTTACTTGTTCTAAAAATGCCACATTCTTCTTATTAAGAAAAAGAACATAAATGGGATTAAGAACATTATTTTGCTCCATCTGATCTCCCAGCATAAATAATTCCAATCACAGATATTGCCTTTTCAATATTTTTTTTAAAACTCTATGAAAATTAATCAAACTAAGACAAGTTTCAAGGGACATATGAAGTAAAAAAGAACAAAAAACGTAAATTACAAAATTCATAGCTAAGGAAAGCAATCAAATGAGTAATTAATTAATAATGAACACTAATTAACGTACATAATAGCTATCCTATATATGAATTAGAATCATTAATAATGTATGAGGAATGAATCATGGATCATCTATTATTATCTCTTGTTGTGGAGTGGGTTAGAACCTGTGGGCACTCTCCTCTTATCTGATTCTGAATCTCCGGACGCCACCGGATACCCGCCGCGCCAGAGCGGCCGAAAAGCATGCACCTCGGTACGAGGGGAGGGGCCGGAGAACTGCACCGCCGGCCGCCTGTTGGACTGGTGAGCGGACCCCGGAAAGGAGGGTCGGGCCGCGGCGGCCGGCGGCGTTGGTGGGGAGAGGAGGAGGAGGAGGAGGAGGGCAAATAGAAAAGACGGTGAGATGTGAAAGTGATGCATCATGGTACTATTAGTATGTAGTAGCTAGAATGAAGTAGCTGGCTGGCAGTATATATTGTTTATATGGAGATTGAGGAATGGAATGCAAGAAATTAAAACAATGAAGTGATGAGAATGTTGTTTTTATTATTATTACTCAATTATTATTACTATCTCCGTTTTTAAAAATAATTCATCTTTCATTTTTTTTCATTTTTCTACAAAACACTTTCATTTTTATAAAAAAATGGTTCTTATTTCTAAGCTAAGTCGTTGTAATATACTCCATTCAATTTTCATTGATATTATTATTATTATTATTATTATTATTATTATTATTATTATTATTATTATTATTATTATTATTATTATTATTATTATTATCGTGTTTTTTGAGTACTGCTCTATATATTTAGCTATAGGTGATAGATAGATGCTAGCTATACTAGGGCAGCAAATTAAAAGCGGTCGTATTTAATGTGCAGGTAATAGTACTGTAGCCTTCTAGGTAGATAAAAAGATTTACAGTAACATTTTTTGTTTTGTTAAATTAAAATAAGTAATACTAGGGCTTAGGTGTATTACGGATAAGTAGATATGGATGGCTTTTTGAATATTCAAATAGTGGTTATGCTCATCCCATGTTTCTAGCATCTGACTTCTTCTCTTCTGCGTGTATGCTTGGCTTCCCTTGTACATAGCTACTGTTAGTTAGTTTCTCCTTGTATAAATACTTCTGCTCATGTACACAGCTATATTGAATCAAGTTATTATCAAACACTTTATTCTCTACAAGGTGTACACCAAAAGTGTATCTAATTTCTACACCACTAGTCTCTACACCATAAATTTTTTATCCACGCTCTACTCTTCTTATTCACATCGAGGACTGTGTGGTAGAAAGAATGGTGGTGTACAAATGAGGTACATGTTTGGTGTACCCATAACATTTTTGAATAAAAATAAATAGATCCCACGTTTTTACTTTTTAAAAAAAAACTTGAATTTTTTTGGGAAAGTTTTCATGACATTGAGTTTTAATGTCATGGGATGACCCAGACTTCAACTGAGGCTCCTACGGACGTCCGTTTGAAAATTGACGGCTCCTACCTCGCTTAACATTTCCGGTAAACCCTCCCACCATGGCCCGACCCGATCTGATATCTCCACCCCTTCAATTACACTCCCCAATTTTAGTTGACTTTAAAGTCAATTGTTTTTACTCCAAACCCAACTAAAATTTGAGAGTACAACTGGAGGGCCGGTTCGAGTCGGGCCTGATATTGTAATTCTTCCTACGCCGCAGTGCGGGTCAGAAATTAACAATTTAATAGGAGAGAGGCATAATTGCAAAAGAAAGAAAGAAAGGAAAGGAAGAAATTGCCCAAAAAAAAAAGAAAAAGAAAGAAAAGGGGAAGGGAGTGACAATACATAGATGGGGGAATTGAAGGAACCAAATTTATCATTCAACTCTCGAGTGGGTGGGGGGCTCACCAAAGTAAAATGACTAGACACGTATATGAGTGGCAACGAGGACATCACCGTCATTTGTAAAAGTCAAAGTCAACTGCTGACTAAGTTTTCCTTTTATTTGAGTGATGGAGATTGGGGTATACTAGTATACATTACAATTTTTGTTTCATTGAAGCTCAAAGTTCATCATGACTTGAAAAAGTCAAACTGGACAAATACTGGGGGGAGTAATTATCGAGGCAAAACACGAAACGACTACGACTTAGCACAGCCAAGGACTCGAACCAGTTCATCGTAGGCCTCGTTTGCAGCTCTATTCAAAGCAACTTCTTTCTTTTGAAGGCATTTCCCTCTCCCTCTAAATTGGCTGCCAACTAAAACTTCACAAGTTCTGTTTTGTGCCCACAGATCTATGAGCTGTACTTTGAGCTTGTGCTTTTGGCAGATTTCGTTCAGCTTCTTCACCGGATTCGTTTCGAGCATTTCTGGAGTAATGATTGGGTCCAACAGTGCTTTTGTTATCTGTGATGAGAGAGTGGAAGGTGGTTCCAAATCAGTGGTTACATAAATGTTGATATCATCATATCAGTTCCTTCTTCTTTGAGCTTTTGGAGCCTGTTTTGGAGATGAATATAAAAGACACTAGCACTCATCTACTCTTTCTTTTAAAATCTTAAAAATACATTTGAGCATTTTTTTTATGATTCAGCAATTACAACTGCATAATCCTAAGACGAATCTTGCTTGCAATGTTCGGCACGGTTAATAATCATTTTTTAAGGAAAAAAGAATAAAAAAAGAGTGTCAAAATAAAAGAGAAGGAATGAAAGACCTCCCAGGTTTTATCAAGTGAAGCATTGCTGTCTATGAACACAGCTCCGATTGTTGATTCAACAACATCAGCAAGTACCTTTGGGGCAGCAATCAGTCCATGTGAGTGTAAAGGGTACTTTGGAAGAGCGCCGAGAAAAAGATTGATCTGGGATTCACAAAATTAATAGTATGTTAGTTATAAAAACTCAAAAAAAAACTGGGTGGGGTGGGGGTGGGGGGGGGCTTGCATGCCATATTCATCATCTGGCATCATCAAGTATTCACTTATATGAAGTACCCATAGGACAATATACAAGGACAAGGGTTACATGTCAACTTGGGGATTGTGGATGGAAGGTTTCAAACGAAGGCTTTGGAAGCCTTGTTCTGTATCTTGTGAAAGCGTCGGGTTAACCTGACCCATATCATGCGGGTTTCAATCCTCACCTAACCGTTCATGCATAGGTAGTTTGGGGTTTAATAATAATAATAATAATAATAATAATAATAATAATAATAATAATAATAATAATAACAACAACAACAACAACAATCATAATCATCATGGTGAAAAAACAAATGGACTATATTGGGCCTAACTCGACATACACCAAGGCCGGCTTCAATATACCCACCAATACATTAACTAATACTCTATACCTTAGAGAAGACATACACAGTCTTGGAACAAAGGCGGCAGGGGACTTACTCGTTTCTGTAAAACAGGCTTATTGTGACGTAAGAATTTGTGGAATCTATGTTTCACAGCAACGCGTGCAAGTTTCTCTGTGTCAACATTGGCGGCACGCAGAGGTGACAACATCCCCGGTGGAAGATTTGGGTACATTAAAAATTGTTGTTGAGTGATCATTAAGTTGAGTACCGAATCCCCCACATACTCAAGACGTTCATATGATTCACATTTTTTATGGTATGAAGAGTGTGTGAATGCTTGACATAGTAAACTCTGTTCATTGAAATTGTACCCAATAATCTTCTCTATTTCTCCAATGTTTGGTATTGACTCATCAATCCTCAGTTCTTCTCCTTGCTCATGTCTTGTTGATTCTTTAAGTTCCCACGGGTTTCCTCTTGCACCCAGAAAATTGTTGAAGATTGAACCTAGTCATGAAAGAACCCAGCCAAACAAATCTTCAGATCTAATGCGTAAAACCAAACCAATACTGTATTTTGTGTTCTAATACAACCCCATAACATCCACGATGGCTTCTTCTATGTTCCCCCAATGCCTTGTTTATTTTGTGGCTCAACATGAATATCCATGGTTTATAAAATGGATAACCATGTATGTTTCCATTTCCAATTCAATGGTATGGTTTTTGATGATAATCTAATGTTTATATAATAATCCATGGTTTTTCCAAAGATTCCAGACCATAATTTTTGTGGTTTTTTACTGGGTTTGTTGTTGTTTTTGTTGGTTTTCCCAAAGATTTTTAAACAACCAATTCAGTGATTTTCCATGGGTTATAACAGTTCAGTTCATAACTTCATATTATACCCCTATAACTTTTATCGAACTCTTAGAATTATACCTCATGCTAAGAAGTATGAAAGCAAACAATGAAATTGTATAACAATTCCTCTTATACCCTAAAACTGCATATATCATATAATACCAGCTTTCCAAACATGTTACCAATACTATGTCAATACAATACCCTACATTAGTCCCAATCCAAACAATCCCTAAATCATACTCCGTAATACTTACATATGGGAGAATGAACTAAACCACAAAACACAAGATTCTATATCGTCTTCTTCCTCATTTCCATAAATCATTACAATAATTTCACCACACAGGCTCGTATCGCACTCAAATTAAGCAATAGAAAATTCGCATTGCGCAGACAGTGAGTAGTAAAACAGCATAAGATTTCCTTAAATCTTATCCGCCATAATCACACGCAGAGAATAATTATTCGGAGCTAACCGTAAGATGCGATCCACTTCTTGGCCGGAGACCACAACGATTGCAAACTTCGTAGTTGGGACGACGACGACATCTAGCCGCCGGAGGAAGAAGAAGGATGTCCACGGGCCTGGCCTAATCAGGCGGAGAGATGTTTAGGCTGAAAAAGGACCAGAAACTACAGTTTGGACAAGCAAAACTTGTCGTTTTCACGTGGGCCAAGCCCATCATAAATCAACTGCCACCAACTTCCAATTCGTATATTTGGGCTCAGGTCCAGTTGGAAATGGAGAAGAAAAAAGGTCTAATAGAATGGGTGTCCCGTGGTTTACAAAATATATACTCCGTAAAATAAAATATACGCTCCACATCTTAAATTAAAAATTTTCAATTATGTATTTTTGGAAATAAAAGACTTTTTTGAAGAATGCTACAAAAGAAAATTAAAAATAAAAAAAGTTTGAACGAAGTAAAAAAAATAATTGAAAAAAGTAATGAAAAGAAAGAAAAATATAAAAAATAGTCTTTTTCTTTAACTCCATATCTTATTTCATCTTACTGTTATTCATTTTTAAAAGTCTTTAAAAAATTAGTTTACTTTTTTACTTTATTTATTTTACTTTTACTTATAATAAGAAATGTATTTTGTTTCGTTTTTTATTTCTCATTTTCTTTTGTAACATTTTATTAAAAAAAATTATTTTTTTGAAAAAATAAATAAATGAAAATTTTTAATTTAAGAAAGAAGGCATATATTTTATTTTATTTAATTGTATAATAAAAAATGCAAATAAAAGAGTGAAACTATATTAAATAGCATAAATTTTTAATTTTTAATTTAAGAAAGAAGGCATATATTTTATTTTATAAACTACAAGGGCAACATGCTATTACCTCAAAAATAGAACCCATGGGAAGGAACAATCTTATCATCCAAAATTTGTTTTCCACTTGCCTGCCCCTATTTTCTCCCACTAGTTCATACTTCCCTAGTCTTATAAATATTTACATGTTTCATTATTTAAAAATTATAAAAAGTTTGCTTTATTGATATATTTTTATTAATTATTTAAATAAATATTTTTATCACATTTTAGAGTTTAATTTCATTTTGTATAAAGTATATACTCCCTCCGTCCCGGAGTATTCGTCCAGTTTTGACTTTTGGAATTGTTTATCTAAGCACTTTGACTCATCAAATTCTCTCAATGTGTAAGTCTAAATATAGTCATATGTGATCTTGTTTGATTTGTTTTAACATGTAGATTATTAATATATAATTTCTATAATTTTTTAATATACAAATTACAAGATAAAATGGATTAAAGAAGTGTATTGGATGGTGTGTAAAAATGAAAGTGGATAAATACTCTGTGACGGAGGTAGTAGCTTATTGACATAGTGATTAAAATAATTTCTCTAGTATTTTCTGGCTTGCTTTTTAAAACCAATGAGTCAGAGTCCATTCAATCTTCATTTCATCATTTTCCCTTTCCGGCTTCAACTTCTATTGAATTCAATTTTATTCAATTCAATAAATTTCAGTTCAATTTAGTACTGTATTATTCAATTCAAATTTCACTCAATCCTATCAAACTCCTAAATGGTTCATGGTATCGCACATTTATGAAAATATGATATTGCAGGAATTGAGCATGTTTTTATAATGGAGATGCTTAGTATGAACACTAATACAAATTGATTTGAACTCTTCTACATGTGGAGAATAGACAATACATTTTACTGCTACATAATGAATATACTTCATATTATTTAGGCATCTAGAAAAGTTCAAGTAATTAATTGGAGAATGTAAATTTTTCAATTAATAATGAGTACTTTGTGAAATGAAACCCAACCTAAATTTATGTACTATATGTGCCTCGTTAAAAGCTGTCAAGAAGAACCCAGTGGAATAAAAACATGATTAACAAAAGAGGAGTAAAATGCATAAATCACCCCTCCCTCGAACTTAACATATTTCACAGAGGTGAATAGGTGATGCATGTCATTCTTGTGTATGGGTTTTTCAATTTCTTGGACTTCATTTGCTTAATCTTAATCTTTCTATCTTTTCCAAGATCATGAGTTGAAAAACACATTGGTGCTGTATGCTTCGTTCTACCTCTATTAATGTAGCCTCCTTTAAGTTGAGTAATGCATGCAATACAATTTTCATATATAGAAGTCATATGATTAGTGATTGCTTTTATACCACATTTGCTCTAAATGTGTTGAGTTATTAATCGCAAATTCGCAACCATACGCTTTCTTAACTTGCTTCTTAGAGAGCTGTCAATTCTACATGATTTGACGTCAACTCTCCATATAAGTAAACACATATAATGCTTGTGATTTTGTCTTTTGTAAATCAGACAAATATTTTGCATCAGCGTATCCCACAAGAATGATATTAGAACCATTATTGTAAAATAAACCTATGTCAATTTCACCATTAAGATATTGAAAAATATATCTTATGTCATTCTAATGCCTCTTAGTTAGGGATCAAATATGTCTAGTTAACAAATTTGCTGAGAATGCAATATCTAGCCAAATACTCCATATTATTTTACAGATACATCAAAACTCTAATAGCACTTAAGTACGGTACTTCCAAAATAATACCATTTTCAAAATAAAATTTTACTTCTAAAAATAAAATTTAGATATTAGTGCAAGTTTTTGTTAACGTACTAGCATTTATTATTACTTCTAAAACAAAAACTATGAGATCCATAAATATCTAAATGTTTTTCCTCAAATAAATGTTTATGTGTTATATTAACTACAATGTGTTTCTTAAAAGTGCAACAAAGATATATACTATTATTTGATGGTTTAGATTAATAATAAATGCTAGTAAAATAACAAAAATATTTTAAATCATCAAATAGATAAAAACTCCCAACAATACTCTAACAAAAAAATTCTCATTTACTATTTACTTAATTGAATTTTATTTATTGATGAAAAAAATAAATTTATCAAAAACTAAGAAAGAAATTTTAATCAATACTAGGACAAATATTACAAATCAATATAATTTCATAAAGGCAAAATTCACAAGAACACTCCCAGAAATTACAAGTTTTACATAAATACTCCTAAATTTGTTTATTTACACAGTTATTCCCACATTTGTGTACTATTTACGTCATTACTCCGCGATTGTTTTATCATCAGTGTTCCTCAGGTGCGTCTCTTTATACGGGGTTCTTCATCCTTTTTTATTGAATTCAAATTAAAGTAATATGAACAAACTT
>OOIL02003813.1:2073847-2087834 GCA_900332095.2 Cuscuta campestris
TAAACATATTGTTTTTAATAATTCTCCTCTCCACCCCTCTCCTTTGAAAAAGCCAATGGTATGAAGTAAATTTCAGAACCACTCTAAAAAGGAAAAAAGAAGTGCAGCCAATAGGTCAGATAATTGAGATCCATAAGAAGAAAAAATAAAGTTTTTTTTACCAACGAGTCTACAAACACATGTACCAATTTTTTTCTGGGGGGGTTCATTTATCTATTTAGAAGAAAACTGAATTAAGAATTTAAGATTATATCATATCCTTTTTGTAACTGACTGCAAGACATGCCAACTAAAAAAAAGAATAGAGCAGTAATCATGAAATGCAGATCAAAATCTTACTCCAAATGAGTATAAAACAGGAAGGGCATTACCTCGATTACTTTTGCTATCCCAGTGCAATTTCTTTTTGAGCCATGAAGCATAATGCCAACACCATCAAAGATATAGTTACTACTGCCTCTCAGAAGAATTTCAGTTTGTAAAGACCCTCCAAAAGATTTTCGTAGAATCATGTATCTAAAAATGTTTAATATTGGATCAATATTTCATTGAACAAAATGCAGGTAGCAGGAAACCGTGAAATACAATAGTAAAAAGAGAATAAAATTTCCAACAAGTGTAGTACTTAGACAAGCTAAATATATTCCCAGGTGAAACTCATCTTATATGAATAGTTAGCCGGTCATGATTTGTTGTGTGTGTGTGTGTGTGAAGAAAACAGTTCCTGATAACTAAATATGTAGTACTAAATGTTAACACAAACACTAAACTTCTTGCATACATCCAGTAAAGTTCATATAAAGGTTATAGAAGCCATTAAGCATGTGATTTCTATTCATAAACTGCACTTCCAATATCAATATATACAAGTGAAAGGAAGTTTCCATTGACAAACAAATTTTAGTTTATCTCAAGCGTGAATACCCCATGGCATGCATATACTGCACTTCCGACACACAAAAAATCATTGTATTCATGTGGAAGGAAGTTTGTGCAGCAACAAATCAACTTTAGTTTATCTTGAGTTTGAATGTCATGAGAAGAGTCCGCAGTGTTTATAATAGAGGTAAAGAGACCTTCATTCAAATTCATGAAAAATAAAGTTAATCATATGTGTAACTGGATAGAAAAAAATAATGTTATAAGTTCAAGTCACTCGCTTCTAATGCAGTATGTCAGAAGGCTGATATTTTGGTTGAACAAGCTACATAGTAGACAAAGTCAAACACAACATTTTCAGCATAATCTCATCAGCAAAACAACAACAAATCCAGTATAACCTCAACTCCATTGGGTCCAGGATGTAAGCAGCCTTACCCCATTAAACCAAGAGGTTTTTCCCGTTAGACCATGATACATTATTGCATTTATTGCCCAAAATTTCATAGAAAATAAGATCCAAGGGAAGTTTGATGTGCCATTTTAACTTAGTCCACTATTTACCTAAAGCAAAAAGCCTAAAACATTGCAAAAAATGACTCTTCTAGCTCCATTGGCAACGGGTGCAACAAACTCAAAAACAATAATAGTTATGAGTATTATGATTATGGTTATGGTCTAGGTAAAAATTTCATGTAAATATCAAACATGGATTTATATATTTATAACATACTGTTCAGGTGGTAAGAGGGAACTTGCTGCGATTGAATCAGTGAGCCATTTAGCTTTGACCATCAAGGCACCAACTGCGCAGCCATATAAGAACTTCATTGTTTGTAGCTGAGACAACATCAAACAATCATCTAATTAATATTATAATTTAAAACCGTCCAGATTGCAATAAAAATGATAAGCTGGAGTGGGTGGGAGGATTTGAATAAAATTTAAAGGTTAGAGTGTCCATAATTCAAGTCCAAATGCATTAAAAGACACATGCATTAATGCAGAGCGAGAGAAACAAGCCAAAAAAATAATTTTTCTAATGCTGCTTCCAAGGCTTGACCCTACTGTCCTATACTCCTATCATCCAGAAACACAAGAATAACTCTATTTTCAACAGATCCTCAAGAAACTCTGCAGTCTAAAGATAAGATAAAATACTGTAATAGGTGGGGATCGGAGTCAATACTCAATACATGTTTAAAACTCCTAAGAAGTGGTTGCCAGAGATATTTTTGCATCAATATCTACTTAGCAAGCTCTTTCATGTTCATCCGTTGATTCAAACACTTTAATTCATGGTCTATCAATGTCCATTATCTTTCAGAGCAATGTTTACCTAATCATCTATTATTATGGACAAACAGATAAGTAGGGATGAAAGTTCACTTCAGCAAGACAGACCTTCTTTGGGCACAAAACAATAGGAAGTGCCTGCTCTCTATGTCTAGAGCTCCTCTTTCTCTTATTTCCAAAAGGGATATCAGTGAGCACTGTCCCACCATACTTCCTTATCAGGTCTTCAATTTTCTTTAACTTTTGCTTTGGAAACCCAGTAAGCAAGAACTTCATAGATTGGAATAACGTCTTCACAAATTTGGCTTGGCAATTAGTTAGAGTCCCTTTCTTATTGTGAGCTCTTGACTCAAAATGTGAACGTGAAGGTCTCAGACATTTGGAAGCTCTTACAGTGTGGCCTGCAAATTTAAAAATGATGAAATGTGCATCCACCTGTATTTTTTACACTTAAAATGCAAAACAATCATGTTACACCTACAAGCATTTGATGTGATTTGCTGCTTTAGTCGTTTTTCTCCGTGTGGAACCTTCGTTTCAATTTCTGCAAACCGGACACGCTTTATTGTTCCTGATGAGGTAATATTTTGATTTTCATGTATAAGCTGAAGCTTCAAGAGGTTTGGATGTGTTGGAATCTCTGCTACAGTTTGACTTCCCTCAATCTGTTTTCCATTTGCTTCTGCACTAAACTCAGATGAAAAATGATCTAAATGCTGCACGGACCCTTTTTTCATGGACAAGAAGTGTGAATTCCTTTCTTTTTGCAAACCTGATGGAAATCCATGTACACTCTCTGTTGAGCCATACAGGTTCGGAGGTGGCAAGCTTTTATCCAGCAGACGTGTTTTACCCAGACTCCCATTTTGCAAAGATGACACATAGCAAGATCGCATACTAATACTTCTCATTGAGATCAATTCTTTATGAACAGAATGATCTGGTCGATCAGCACTAGCTTCTGAAATGGAAATTTGTTCTGAGAGAACCTTGTTGTCCAGATTTGAGTTACTCTGCAAGTTTTCTATATGTTCAGTACCAGGAGTGAAGAACTTTTCCATATAGACCTGTTTATCATCACATAAAGCTGAACGAGAAAGCATGTTTTGGGATGGAATACTGCAGGGAACAACAGAGCAGAGTGGATCGACATAGGATGGACTTGAAAATCTAGATGCATCCTGTGAGAGAAGTACTTGATTATTCCTTTTTATAAGAGCACCTTCAGAAGGTATAGTTGATTGAGAAGCAATGCAAGCTTTTTCGTCTGGTTTGGGTCCCACAAAGGAGTTTTCATCTGGAGCCAAATCTGCTGATTCTGACAAATAGCTTGTCTCACCGGCAAAATGGCCAGCTATGATTTTAATATTATTTGGTCTCATTGGAACTGAAATATTTGTGTCCTGGAAGGTGGGGGAATGGTGTCATTATAAACAAATAAACATTGTAATAAATAAAGAATGGTAATCAATCAAGTTGAGAAATAGATCTTCTACTCAACACACTTTCCAAATTTCCAAGCAATTGCCTTTGGAATTAATTAAAAAGAAATATTTAATCAAATGTGAAGTAGTTGACATGCAACAAGAATTTTGAGGTCCAATATACAATATGGAAAAGATGTACAATAATTCCATACTTAAACTGCAGCATGCTCAAGTTCTAGTTAGCATAGAAGTGAAGGAAAGTAAAAAATGTCGTAGAAATAACATCGAGCACAGGTAGGCTTGGAGGTAGAGGGTTGCAGGGCTAACAAAGGTTTCATTTATTAATGTAGCTCTTACATTGCCAGACCAACCTCCAAACCAGCGACTCTGAAATCTATTAGACACTGTGCCTGATACTCCATAATGTTGTCCTAAGGAAAGAAAGTGAATATAGATTCATGCCAACAATCTTTCAGTACAGGATGGTAATAAAAATATTGAGCTTAAACATTATAGCGTTACCATCAATTTCAAACCGCTTTGCACAAGGAGACTCAAGGTTTGCTTGCAATGAACACTCTTCTGTAGAATTATGATCTTCTGTCTACATGAAAGACGGTGATGTTAGCTATATAATTGTTACAAAGGTCCGCTATTATTCATGATCACATATAAAGTATTTACTGTAGGTTTATGTTGGCCTTGACAGTTATAAAAATTTACAGAACTAGAATCTCTTCAACAAATAATGAAGTTATTTAAACTCCATCACGGCAAATGAAGAGTTGCAATTGTTTGATCCTGAGAAAATTAAGTAGAGCTAGTGAACATTTTCTAAAATTATGCACTTATATTTGATAAATAGTTAAAACCCCACTACTAGCCTAACCTCTAATGCAGCTGAAACAACAGGACTTACTTGCCCCAGAAGATGCAACATGGGATTGCTTTGATGTGACATGTTAGTGGAAGGCAGCCCCATAGTGGACTTATTATGCCAGTCACAATCATATGATCCAACTGTGTTCTGTTTTAACTGATGATCATTCTCATGAACCTCCATTTTGTGGTTTGTGAAGTCATTGCCATGTAGATTTTGTTCAGTATCAGGTAGCTGAACAACCAAAGGTTTTGATTTTCTGTCTTGTCCACAACTTTCTGAGTCAAGAGTGTCTTTAACTTGAGAAACACTTAAGTTATAGCCTTGTAGATGATCATATTGAGAGGTAGATGTGTTCACCAGTTCAGATTTTCTCTCTTGTCCACAATTTTCGGAGTCAAGAGTGTCTTTCACTTGAGAAACACTTAAGTTATCACCTTCTAAGTGATCATGGACATTTTCCTTATGTATATCTTCTGAACCTAAACAATATTCGGCATCAGTAATTTCCTCTTCTAATAATGAATTGCAGCTGGTCTCATGAGAATCTTTCCAGACTTCTAAGCGAGCTTGTTTCAACTGAAGTGCGGCTTCCAACACAGAGGAAACTGGAAATTCTGAGGACAGAGTTCTGAAAACTTCATGAATAACTAGTGCTTCAGAAGCTGAAATAGACATCTCAACTGCATCATCTGTTTGCTCAATTTCTACTAATCTGGAATCTTCTTCAAGACCCTCCAAACTCTGATCTTCTGGTGCCCTGTCACATTCAGGAGCTAAAGAACAGTTCATTACAACTGCATCACACATTTTCTCAACTTCTAATGATCTGGATTTTTCTTCAAGCTCCTTCATGGTCATATCATTCTCGGTTCTTTGAAATTCATGAACTAAAGAGCAGGCAATTGCATCAATGTTCTGTTCTGCATTTAATACATTGTTTGCTTTTGGATCTGAAACTTCAGGGTTTTGCACATGTAGATCAGAATATATTTCATTCCTCTCAACGTGAAATGCATCAATACACGGGCTTGGCATTCCCACCGAACTACAATCCAGTGATAGATGAAGGTGAAATTGAGGCGCCTTCAAAAAAAGTGTGCATAAGTATTCAATTAAGAAATACTCCCTTCGTCCCACAAAAAGAGTCTTACTCCAGAGTATTTCTCAACTTGTTTTTGTCCCATAAAAAGTCATATTTCTCAACTTGTTTAAACATATAGGTATATTAAGTGCTTTGTAAGAGTTGTACATTACTAACACATTCATCAAAGCGGACTCCTTTTATGAGACGGAGAGTATTATATTTTGCCCCCACACCAAACTAAAAAGTAATACTCTTGAGATAATAAGCTATTAACTACATATAATTCATTAATTGGTCACTATTACTTTTCAAAAAAAAGAATAGAGATAAATGCACCTTATCACCAACTCTTAGGACTCTGATTAGCATGACCATACTTTTAAAAAGAAATCTTGCTCTAAGTAATATAGTAAAAGTAATGAAACATAATACTTCTAATAATTAATGTAACACTTTCCAACCTAAATTTTGAGACTCGTGCAAAAAAAATGTAAAACCTTTTAAACAGTTTTTCTTCTTCAAAGGTGGGTCCCCACCACGGGAAACAAACTAATTGTTTTCATCTCCATGGTGGCATAGTAGAGACGAACACTTCTCCCTTCATACCGTCGTGGAGTCAAAGAAACTCTTGTCCATTCTGTTTATCTCTCATGGTGGATACAAATGTGGAGACCAACACAGACGTAAATGTAGTAGATAGAAAATGAATTCAGGTTGGATCATTTTTCAAATACAGCTGTGAGACAATCTCACGGGACTTTTCTCATAAAATAAATTAATGTTCAGTTCCTAAAATATGAGATCTATATAAACTACAAAGTAAAGTGTTATATTATACCACACACATCATCACCAACTCCTTATTCCCCCTGTTTTTGGGTTTAGTGGAAGAAATTTATAGAATCAATTACTTGTCTAAAATTAATTACCAATTAAAATATTACATATATGCAGAAAAGCACAAACATCGTGAATCAAGAATCTACTGTCAGCACATACCATGCAGTGAAAATGATGTGATGTGTTCAATGCAATTCATGGATAACTTTGTTGATTTCGCAAAAACAAACTTACATTATCAATAGACTGAGTGGCAGTCAGCAGTGAACTGTCATCTCCAGATAAATATAAATGACAATTGGTATATCTGCCTTCCTCCCCTAGAAATTCATCAGCACTGATGTTGCAGACATGTTTCTGACAATTGTGGTGTCCCTGCATCAGATAGAGATGACACCACATTAGCACCTGCCTTGTAGCCCTGAGGGAGAATAACACCAAAACCTGATACAATTCTACAAGTAGGGTCTGGGGAGGGTAAAGGTACGCATATCTTGCCTTACCTATAAAGGTAGAGACACTGCTTTGTCAGCTTTATAGCTAGAGACACTACAGATAAATATATTTCCTTCCATTTACACAACTTTTTTTGTTGCCCACCCGGTTCAATGGAGCTTTGCTGGGTCGCATTGCTGGATTTGGAAAGTGAGTCTACCAAGGGACATTTTCATACACTGAGACTCAAACTTGAAACCTTGCTTAAGCGATACCGAGACACTTGCCACTCGGACCAAGCCCCACAACAACAACAACAACAACAACAACCCAGTTGGACTACAATGAGACTGATATTTCTTTTACGTCATTAATCCATGACATCAACACAATGAAAAAATGATTATAAAAAGCTTCTTTTTTACCATTATCTAGATAAAGTTTGGAGAAAAATTATAATAACTTTTTGAGTTTATTACCAATTTCTTGGTGCCCTAGTTTCTGGTCAGAACTTGTCTTTTTCTATAGGATTATTGGTAAAAATAAAAATTCAAATTTGTTAGCATTCTTTGACAAGTCATACTTGCATATCCATGTGCATGTCATAAAGTTTGAAAAGAGTTGCATTGGCTTAAAGAATTTGCTCTCCATCAAATGATGGCTGATTTTTTCATAATCCTTCAATTGGAAGGCTGCAGCCAGGTTTGGGGGTCAGTCCGATCAGAAACTCAATGCAAGAATAAGTTTCTACATATTTGGCACCCAGACACCACACTGTTATCTTCCTGATGCATTCAGACATTGAAATCGCAATACATATCTACGTTGAACTTTGAGATGTGCCCTTGTGTGCTGCATATGAGGCATCCATAAAGACATACATAGTACTCCGTACTACAGAGTACTAAACTTAGAGAACTAAGTCCTTCAAACCTTTGTCATCCAGAGTACTAAACTTAGAGAACTAAGTCCTTCAAACCTTTGTCATCCCAAAAAAAACTATAAAGCGATGGCTTTTTATGATTGTTTTCAGGCGTGCCTCAAAAAAACAAAAATATTAACAAGAACGATTCAGTTTAAAGATAAACGATCCAAGCTGCTACCTCAACACATGGCTCCGGCGAAGATTGCCCTTGCTCGAGTCCCAGAACAGATGCTTCGGCATCGCAGTCTTCCTGCTGAAGCCAACAAGGTAGCCATGCCCCATCCTGCACCACACAATCACAAAAATTCATTAATTTTCCGCCCTCTTTAATTTATCCCGATTAGTGAATTCCTATACAGTTTAGCCGCCCCGTTCAGTTCTCCTTTGCAAATGCTAGCAATCCAGTGAGAACCGATTAACAGAACTGTTATTACAGGAATGCGAATCGCATACATTTGATTGGTAATTTGGTATCCGGGACATGGTATGAATTGAGAACTGGAAAACCTAACCTCTGAGAATTGAGGGGGCCGAAACCCTAATAAGCTTCCCATTGAGATGAAGACAGAGCGCAGTTGCCGCAGTATGATCGACTATCTATTCACCTCGCCGCACAAGAGGCGCGGGTAGTTTCAACAATGGTGGGTTCGTTTTATCGTTTGGCTGTTGCCGCTCTGCGGGCTGCGTTATCGCGCGCCATGGCAATTCATTGGCGCCTAAATAACTATGGGGAAAAGCAACGCAATTAGAAATAACCCATTAACCCCTCAAAAGAAAACAATTTGCTCGTTTTGTCCCTAAATGATTGTCACAGTTTAATATTTTGTTAAATTATGGCATTTTTTTATCATAAATTACAGAAAATATATATTTTGTTATAATTTAAATTTAGTAAAATTAGATTTATTTTAAAAAATAATTTTGAAATTTCAAATTTTTATAATTTTTAATTATTTTAAGTTATACTCCCTCCGTCCTCCTGTATTTGTCCACATTTGACTTTTGGAACTGTTCATCTAAGCACTTTGACTCATCAAATTCTCTCAATGTGTAAGCTTAAATATAGTCATGTGTGATCTTGTTTGATTTGTCTTAACATATAGATTATTAATATATAATTTCTATAATTTTTTAATATACAAATTACAAGATAAAATGGATTAAAGAAGTGCATTGGATGGTGTGCAAAAATGAAAGTGGACAAATATATGGGGACGGAGGGAGTATTTAATTAATGGTCAAATGGTGTCACGGTTTGGTCAAAAAAATCAAACTGTGACACTCTTTTTAGAACTGAGGGAGTAATAAATCTTGGTCGACATCATTTGGTTTAAAATTGAAATACATTTCTTAGGTAATTCAACTAGTCCATATAGAAGATGTCAAACTCATAGGTCTTGAAGTCGAATCACAGCAGGAGCAGAGTGGCAATTTTATTTTTTGTAATATCTCTTTATACGCACCGGGGCCGGGACGGCTTCTCTAAGGATCAAATTAAGATTATACTATCAGAGTCTGAGGCGCCTGGAGTGGGCGTTCCACTTGCAATACATCTCTCTCCAATAATTTACTGCCTCCATCATTCAAAAGATGGCATTTTTATTAATTAGTAAAAACTATATAAAAAATTCTCTAAAACAAGATATGACAAGTATATTTTATTTTATCAAATAATCAATGAAAACATGTAAACAAATAAAAAGTATCCAGAGAACGTAAAAGTAAATATGTAATTCTTTCATGAATGGAGGAGAATTTAAAATTTTATTTGTATATGCATTTTTATTGATCATTTAAAAAAACAAAATAAGCATATCATAACTTTTATTATAGGTTTGTGTGTCGTTTCTAATTAAACATGTAGTGTTTTATTCAATGCAAATTTATAAATAAAACTATTTTAAACTATACAATAGTTTTCACATTGTTTGAAGACAAATAATTTAGGACGCAATGAATACTAAAGTCACCCCTTATTTTACTAAATTCATTCCATTGATATAAAAAATTATAATTTTACCCTGCTACTTCTTTCTTCCTTTTTTTTAAAGAAATAAAGGGATACTTGTGCATTTATATCAAAAAATGGATACAATCATATGATGAGTGAATTTAACAACAACCTAATTTATATTATTTTATATTTTTCTATAATTTTCTTCCACGGTTACATTTTCTTAAATATTTTCTAATTTCTCTAAAGAGAAAAAAATTTCAATACTGACTATAACTATACTCAAAACATACACTTGTAATTTTTTAGTTATTACTTGATTTGTGTTTGAATATAACGAACTGTATTCGAATATCACATACACTGCATACAAATATTTGATCGTGCGAGTATGAGTCAAAACTCAGAATAGACCCATATAATGTGTAATCTGGTGTATGAAATCACTATTAAAACTTGACTAGTAGAATAAGTGTGTATAGAAAATAATTTAGATTAATTCAAATTGAAAATATGTTTGATAAAATATTGTAATTGGAAATTAAAATGTTATTAGAAGATGGAGGGAATATTTATTAACAAATAAAGGGTAATTTATTTAAATATAATTAAAACATAATAACTTTCTTAATATAGGACCATATGTTTTTATTTTCTAATGTAAGATCATTGATTATTATCTATTAATCATTATTCAACTAAATCTCCAGTATCACTTGGATATTATTCTTATTACTAGTTATTATTAACTTCTATTCAGTGTAAATTGAGGAATGCTAGGGGTACCCTGGGGTACCCCATTTTGTACACCATATATCCTAGCCCTTCATTTATTTTTTTATTTTTAATTTCTTTTTCCCTTTCTTGCTTTGTGTGGTGGAGATGGAGGAGTTTTGTACCCCAAATGGTGTACCCCTAGCATTTTTGGTGTAAATTTCACATGATTTAAGGGGTGAGTATTTTCACACCAAAAAAAGTCAACAGATCTATTGAATGTCCTGAAAGTTGTTGAACACATCCGAAGACGAGGGAAAGTGCGAGACCATAATTTCCATGTTCGACTTCTCCGTAAAGATTAACTAAGAATTCTTAGAGGATGGCACTGCCGGCGCAGCGATGGCGGATAAAGGCGGCGCTCGGGTTGACGGCGATGTGCTTGGCCGGCTACCTTTTTGGCCCGCCGTTGTACTGGCACATTATTGAAGAAATCTCCGCCGCCGCCGTCTCTTGCCCTTCCTGCGACTGCGACTGCGATTCCCATCCACTCCTCTCCATTCCTCGAGGTAAAAGCCCCGCCCAATTTCCGCTCCCTTTTCCCAGATCTGCATAGACATGCCTCCTCCCATCGCTGTCTTGATATGATGCACGTATGGGTTGATGTGGTGGATCTGGTCTCTCTTTAAATCTCAACTAGCCTACACTTCACTTTGCATTGATATTGTTAGAATATAAATAAGTCTTGGGCCACAACCACAAGTTTGAGCTTTTGGTTGAATTGGTTCATTGACATGGTATCAGAGACTAAGAGGTCACGGGTTCAAAACTTACCGCCACCCAATTTAAAAAAGATTAAGGTTTCACGTGCAAGGCTCGAAAAAAGACTACGCCTGCACGTGAGGGGGCGTGTTAGAATATAAATAAGTCTTCCTGGGCCACAACCACAAGCTTGAGCTTTTGGTTGAATTGGTTCCTGACAGATATGATCACTATGTATTTTTATTCCTTTGTGTTTTTTTTTCATTTGTCAAATGGATTTCTCAGAAGAATCTGTTTTTTCTTCTTATAGGTCTGAGCAACGCTTCTCTCACAGGTTGGTGCCATAATTTTCTCCTTTTTTTAAGAAGTTGCCGTGTAATTTATATTGTCTTTTTGCTATGTTATCAGGTGTCTATCATTTACACACACATTTTCTGATATAGGGTCTTTTCTTTCCAGCTGAAATTTACTGAACTGAATGGAGAAATTTACTGAAATGAACTCAACTGAAAGTTGAATAATCTAGATTTCAATGCTATTTGATGCAAATGGAAACTGAATTGAACTGAAAATAAGGCGAAAAGGAACAGACTCATATTAATACGTAAGATGAATTAAGAGATATTAGGTTTTCTCTGGGCTTGTTTAACTTGTTTTATTGAACTGATTCTAACTGTTTTTCACTATGTGCTTCTTGAGTTCTTGTCATATCTCCCTCATACCTAATTTTGTTATGGAGAAGACTAGGTTGTAGGGTACTACTCTAGAGATGGTTTGCCACCTTTAAAGGATCTAGTTAAATGCAGGGCTAATATAGTACGGAGTAATATCCACTAGAAAGTAAGATGCTCCTATTGTTCCATAACCATTTAAGTTTCCTGAACCTACTGCTTTAAATTATCAATTTAATGCATGTGGATGGAAAAACAAATATGCACTTCCATCACAAAAATAAAACATTTATGTGTCGTATCAGAGGAACTTTTGAATTCTACACTCATTGGTGTGCCTGAGTTAACTATTTCTCCACAAGTAGCATCCCAGCAGTTCCATTTCCCCAAAACAGAAATGAATTAAACAGTTGAAAAGTGAAAGACAGAGGGGAGGGGGGATGGTCAAATGTTATACTTTTAAAACAATTTATCATAATATAAACTTCCATTACCGTGAAGATTGAGAAATTGGAGAAGTGCGTGTTTCAGTTTTCTTTAGAGGAAAGAAAAAATAAGAAGCACAAATTTCTTGTGGAAAATGATAATGGTGGTAACAAAAATTTCAACTCACTGCCGTGTCATGCTATCCATAAATCCCATATGTGTAGAAAAAACCTATGGTTATGCTAGTTTTAGGATTTTCATCTCATGTATCCTTCTTATGAAGGTTGCCGTAGGAGGGGCATATGTCATAAAATATTTTCACTTACTAGGAGGGATTAAGGTTTTTTTTGGGGGGCGCAGTATTAAGGTGTTGATAATGATGAATAGAAATATGTCTTGAATACTCAAAGTTTGAGGAGCTTATTCCTATACTCTCCTCTCAATGCATCTTCCTATAGTGGAATACATACGGTGTACATCTTAACTTCTAAAATCAACAGAAAACTTACTAATGCATGATAGCCATAAAATCTTACTCCAACAAAATTATGATGAATGACATGAATAAAAGAAACTATTCCAATCAATTATGTTCTACACACATAACCAACAACAACCACAACATAGTTAGATCCCACGAGAGCAGGTCTGGGGAGGGTGTGTACGCAGGCATTGCCCTTACTCAAGAGTAGAGAGGCTGTTTCCAAGAGACACCCGGCTCGAACAACAAGGATAAAAATGAGATGACAAAGGACATATAAAGCAAAGATAGCATACACTCACATAAAGAAATGGTAAATTGTAGATAAGTGTATCACGTTTGTGCAAATTGTGATCGGATTCACCACATGCCTTTCCAATTTGAGAAAGTTACTGTAGATAGGACTAAATAATTGTATATTTACTGAATGGGACCAATTTTTATTTTTACACGAATGGGACCTATAAGGTCCGATTCCCGTGCATTGCATTCCCATGCCATTTTTTACCCTTACATTCTTTTTCTTTTTTAAGAAAGAGAGAACATAGGCGTGCGGGCAATTTAGTCAATTTATGTAGGTTTTAGTCTCATGTTTAAAACGAGTCCTATTTGTGTCAACTAGCCTTGATTTAGTCATATTCTTGTAATTTTCTCTTCAAATTATCATCACTACTAGCGATGTACTTTTATGTCTTTTTCCTTAATAGGATGTGCAAAGCGTGATCCAGAAGTGGGGGAAGACACTGAAAAGAACATTGCGGAACTACTGTCCGAGGAACTAAAATTGAGAGAAGATGAAGGTGTAGAGAATCAGAGAAGGGCCGAAACAGCACTGCTAGAGGCCAAAAAGTTGACATCTCAGTACATGAAGGAAGCGGAGAAGTGCAATTCCGGCATGGAGACTTGTGAAGGGGCAAGAGTGAAAGCAGAGGCGGCTTTAGTGGCACAGAAGAGACTGAGTGCCACATGGGAAACACGTGCCCGAGAGCTGGGGTGGAAGGACGGCACGTCCTCTGGTGGGACCCGTTCTCAATCTCATCAAGCGTACGTGCAGACAATGTGAGACGTCATGCCCCTCACTTTCAGAAATCTCGCGACTTTTTCATCATGGTGTGTCACTCTTCCTGATTGATCGACCTGACTTGAATCACATGTTAACTTTTTTTTAAATAATATTATTACTCGTATTTAATGAATTACTTTAACATAT
>OOIL02003813.1:2087842-2159051 GCA_900332095.2 Cuscuta campestris
AACCTCCACTATTTAAGGTTAGGGCTCAACAAGATACATGGCGGGTGAGGCATTTTTTCATCAAGAGTGGTTATTTGTAACTAGTCTTGCTGCCTGCTTAGTTTAGAAATGAGTTGATTTAATTATGCATACATACCCTCTGATCTTTTTTTATTCTTATGGGTTTCTTGAAATTATCATTCTAGACTTTTTTCGTTACCGTTTATACGTGGACTTGTAAGTGATTCAAACTACTCTGTATCAGTTAAATTTCTCTATCCTCTTCATAAATCAATATCATAAATTTATTTATTTTAAAACTAATCATGTATTACTCCATACTAATGATTCGTGAACCCACTCCAGGTGTCTAATCAATTTTGAATCTAATTGATTTGTGACTTGATTTTTTCGGGTTGAGTCTAATTCGGGTTTGATTTAATGTCTTCATCTCCATCTAAATTATTTATTTTCAATTCACAAGATCAGTAAATTTTATTCTTAAATTTCACTACAATTCTCAAATAAATTGTATTGAAAATAATTTTAATAAAATATAAAGTATTATAAACCAAAACAGACGATTAACTTGGGAAGGAGGGGATAATTGGTTTCAATTCTTGTTTGATTGGAGTCATAGATTAAGTATTTATATTTTTGGGCTTCCGACGTGCATACAAAAAAATGATAGTATGATTCTCAGTAACCCAACAGATACAGAGAGTATGAACATTCTTTTAAAAGTAAAACAAGCAACTCTCGCATTCAAATCATCATTATTTAGAGAGATGAACAGAAAAAACAACACAATCGGATACGAGGATTCTTTAGTAGAAAAACAAACACATCATCAATAAAACTACAAAAAGACCTTCAGACGTGCATACATCCAAATATGAGCCATGCTAGGGGTATACCAAAAGGTATACCCCATTTGCCCATTTATGTGGTAATGGAAGGGGTGGGGGATAAATGGGGTACACCAAATGGTGTACCCCTAGCATTTTTCTACAGATATATAATATAATTCGAACATGACACCTAATGTAAAGGTATTTATAGGGAACTTACAAAAGTTTGATGATAGGTAATTCTTGGTACAGAAGTTTGCTGGTATTAGTTTAATTACAAATCTACCTTGCTGACATTGGAAATTTGTCAGGTGGAACTCTAAGTCAGAAGATTCACAAGCAGAGACCCCAGTGGAGGAGCAGAAAAATATGTTTAATTTAATTGGCTGTACCTTGAACACCATCATGGTGGGCATCCATTTTTATTCTCAGGTCATCCAAATGATCAGAACCCTGGATGAACAGTCCATGCTCATTGGCAAGATGCAACAAGCATATAAAGCACAAGTGTGGTGATATGTCATGAATGGATCCTGTGGCTCTGCAGTCTTCCGGAAAAGTTTCCAGCACTTGTTTGAATGAAGATGCATTCCCTTCCTGCACCTTTAGATGTGAATGTAATTCTGCTTTAGATATAGAACAAGACTGAAGCTAATGCTTCAGAAATTTCGTGATGCCAACGAGCAATTAGTTGGCATTAGAAGTGGTGTGTGGATTTGATCAGTTAAATCCACCAAATGTGCACCCTTAATTACATTTTATGCAATTGAAAATTTGAATGGGGAAGGGATGATGATGATCAAGACCACAAGCATAGCTATTGTGTAGCTGATGGATGCGTGGATGCAATGTTGTGCTTTAGTAGAAAGAAAATGTAATTTATCGTGACCACCAAATACTCTCTTCGTCTTGCATGAACTGTGATTCAGAAAATTTATCTCTGCACAAATTTCAACCATATACTTTGTACTTTTCAATATTTTTTACTCTGAAAAAGTGAAACCTTTTTTTACAGGACGGAGAGTAGAATATATCTCATATGTCATGCCTATCCCTCATGTCCAACACAATGTTCTTCAGTTATCAATCTTATCATTACAGTGATCAAACAAAGGCTACCATCTAATTGAGGTGACTAGAGTTTACCTGAGCTGATGTTTGATTTAATCTTTGTATGTGGTCCCATAGTGTTTCCTTCAGTATCTGAACATCCACTTGTTTTGATGTTTTATCATACTGTATGTCAATCTTGTTTACCTGTTTTTTTAACGCACGGAAGCAGAGGATATAAATATTAACCAAGTTTTAAAACAAAAATAGAATACATAGCAACAAAATCATGCAATTTATTAAATTCAAAAAAATTCCAAAGTTTTCATCAGTTCTCATGGAAACTACTACTCAGTCCATCCCATAACAGGTGCAATCAACAAAGGCTGCAATTTAAACATGAACAGAGACATATATGCTAGAGTGTAATTCAAGAACCAAATACCAACCTGTCGAGGTTGAGAGACTAGAGTGCTTGTGTCCTCAACATCACTACAGACACTACCATCATCAAATGTCCCACCAAACCCACAATCATCATGATCCCAGGATGGCATTGCTCCTCCATATTCATCTCTATGTTGTTCCGTTTCTTCAAAAAATACAAGGTTGTTAGTTATCGAGCCACACAAGAACAGAACTATAAATTTCAAGGTATTACAAACATGGCATAACACAGAAGTTGGCCTCACCAGTTCTTTTCCTTGCTTTCTTCCCAAGACACTACGTAGGGAAACAAAAGATCAACTGGTAAATAATCAATCTAAAAGATGAACAAAATATATATCTTGTATTACATACCATAATATTAGGTAACAGAAATAGCTTCACAAGATCCACTGGTTGATAATGGCAATCTTCTGGAAGCAATCTGTTTGCAGGCGCTCTGTTAGCAGGCAGAAGCAGAGACTTGGGATTTTTTGGAGGATCAAAGATATGTGACAGATCTTTATCCAATGACTTCTCGAATTCAATATCAATTTTTTCTTTTTTGCTCTTTGTACTCTTGGTCTTTAATGGTTGTAATCCATCTTCCTTTGCGGGTACACCTGAAACTGCAAGCTCCATTGTTGTGAAATTGCAGCTTCCTACTTAAGAAATGTTTGGAACTTGGAAAATGCTATGAAGGGGGAAATAGGAAATTCGGAAAGGATGAAAATAAAGTATTTGGTTCAAACTCACTAAATTGATTTCAGATATTTGTTCAAACTTGTCTTATTCATATATTTTTATTATATAAGGATTACAAAATTTATGTAAATGTAAATGTTAACAAGGTCAATAAATTGATTTTAGATATTTGTCCGAACTTGATTTTACAATACTTGATTTTTCTTTGAATTCTCCAAGTCAAAACAAAACATAAAAGCATGTTTTTCTTGGCAATGTTTTCCTTTCCCTACTATTTTTGGTGTCCCAAACATAACCATAATGCATACTTTTCATTGCTATTTTCGTTTTCAGAAGTTAGATGCTCCATAATATTGTTAATTCATGTCAAAACATACCTTTTGCCTTTCGGAACTTCCAATGATCTGGACCAGCCCATGAGTTCTCTTTTGGTAAGAATCCCAAATTCGAGAACAAGTAATTATCAACTTGATTGAATCCAGAGTCCATCTCGACATCATGGTAGTTAAGAGGCTCGCTATCCTGAAAACAGTATGCACCTTACCCTATTATATTTACTGCCCTCTTCCAAACACATTTGTATTAAACTGCAAGTTCAGATTATAGAAACCAGATTTATGTCATTCACCTCCTGATGTCCAGATTCACTTTGATCAACAGCATATGCTGCTTGGTCCGCTACACTTGTTCCATCATCATCGTCATCATTATCCATACCCCAGGCTCCATAATTGTTGTATGCATCATCATCAACCTCAGGAACACGATCAAATGTATCAAAATCTTGGTCTAGTGAATATTGTGCGGAAACATATTCTTCAGATAGCCTACCCGCATCTTCATCAAATTGGTGAATCATATGTCTAAGACTCGGAGATATTTCATCCTTCTTGGGCATATTATATATCATATCTTCAAGGCAATCTATATATATGTTAAAGAGTGAGCAATTAAAGCAGAGAAAAGCAAAAACAGTTATATTAATATATGATCCTTAAATAAACATTTTCTCCAGCATTCAATAAAAGATGATGCAAAGACCCTCCTTTGCTACAAACCTTTAACAAAAGACAAGTCAACAACCTCTGATTCTACGGATTGAACTGCAGTTGGGGTACATTTTCCGGGTATTTCTGATGAATCAAAAAGGACTCGACAGAGACCATAGACGCCTAAGTTATTCAACAGGAGGCCCTTGGCACCGCCTTCATCAAACTGAGCAGATGTTTGGTGATAAAGAGGATCTACAGTGAAGGCAACTAGAGAAAAAAAAGACTTATAGAGAGGGAAAAAGCAAATTTAGAATAATGAGTGACAGTGCCTTATATTACTGACAAATATTTATAGAAATGCACTCACTGTCTAATTTCTTCATGTTAAGAGCCTCAAATGATGGCTCCAGTGTTAAGGGTGCTAACTGCATTCATGCAATAGCTAAACATAAGAAACCGCAACACAAATCTGTTCATTGTCAATATAATCAGAAGGTGAAAAGTATTAACCTTTTTTGATTTTTCTTTCTTTGGATTGCCTGCATGCTGTTCATTGTCAATATCACCATCCTGCACAGCAGGAACTTTGCATGCAAGAAAATTCAGCAGTGTCAATTAACATGCGTACAAAAGGAGTTAAGTAGATAACTTATTAACTGCACACACTCCCACAAACAAAACAGAAAGACTGATCGCTGCAAAAGTGAAAATTGGATCATAATTATGGGTTTCATATTAAAATAACGTATGGAATTTTGGAAAGAAATGCATAGTGCTACGAGATGTAGCTTCTTCTACTTATCAAGGATAACAATATACTCACTCTGTCCCAAATCCTTTTCAAGAAAAGAATTGTGCGGTTCATATTGTTTCTCTCCTCTGCATAAATTTTGACCGGACAATTTCATGTCTTAATAACTATGCAATTTCAATTGTACAACCTTATTTTGAGAAGAAGAGAGTAGCATTTGATGGGTTTGGAATAAACTACATATCAGAAACAAGATGAAAAATCTGTATGGAATTTTAAAAAATGGTTGAAATGTCAACGTTAATTATTGAAGGGAGACAATTCATATTTAGATAGTTAGATACCATGGTAATTGGTAACAACGATCATTGATAAGGAAATAAATTGTAGTATCACTGCATCACCCAGTTATTTGTAACGATACCATCCACACAGTGGTTTACAGTGAACCCTCCACTCAATTATTCGTTCATAAATTTCCCTTCTCCATCCGGTGTGCACAAATATAATAAGAGTATTTATTACACTAGTCTCCATGTGAAATGAAAAATTGCAAAAGAACTATGCTTACCTTGTTTGTCATCTTGCCCAACCCGATTAATTCCTCCAAGGACTTTATATGCCTCAGAATGAACTGAATCCACCCTCATGGAATAAATCTTAACACCCGCTTCGAGTGTACAGCTTGCCTAAAAATAATGAAACCGTTAATAAATCTTAACAAATGTCTAGAGCAAAGCACCGGAGAGGACATGCTAATTCCAATATTCTCAAGAAACAACCATTATCAACTTTTCTAGCATTTCATCACCTAACGGTCTAACAGGTTCTATAATAATCATTATCACTTAGCATTTTCAACAATACAAATTCTACAAAATTCAAACTATGAGATTAGGTATTCAAAAGCATATATGGCATTATTTAAATCAAAAGCTAAAAACTTTCGCTGCATTGATATCCACAGCATAAACAAGCATGTCTATCCGAACTCACCTTTTGAAAATTAGTCTCATCATCCTTTTCTTCTTCTGCTTTGATAATATCACCAAGATGGTCTATCAAACCCAGCTCCCAAGTATTCTTTTGATTAATTTTCTGCAAAAAAAAAAACACCACACTCAAAACAAGTTTGCAGATCGGAGAAACAACAAATGTGTGCGCATGCAAAAGGAAATACATTTTCACTTGCAAGCCGGATACAGTTCTGTAAGAGTTCGAAGATTTGATTCTTGTCCAGACAAGGATCGGCAGCCAGTGGAGGAGTTGAGGGGACTGCTTTGCGACGTAAGGCGGCTGCTCTGGCGGCGCGTGCCTGAGCACGCTCGATATCATCGTCATTTGAGCCAAGGAAGAACGGACTGGTAGGAGAAAACGGGCCTCTGGGCTTCGTGTTGGGGCTTAGGGTTTCCTCCATGCTCCTGCTACCTTGAAATCGAAGATATGGAGAAAATCTATCTGAAACGATGGAGAAAACAAGTCGAATTCCACCCTGCGTCAGATCTCTGCTCTTGCTGGTGAGAAGCTATTGCGCAATCGAAGCCCGCTGTCTTTTCCCTCGTTTGAATTTCAAAATTTGGCCGGGCGAAATGAAAAACTACCCAAACAGTATACGGTAACAGAAAGCCTTGATAAAGCAGATTTTATTCTACGCTCCCCTTTTTTAAACATTTTGGTTATTTTGACACTTGAGATGAGTGTCATGTTATTACAATGATCAATGAGCAATGCTAGAGTACATCAAAGGTATACCCCATTTGTCTCCCACTTCGTTCTCCACTATATATTTTTATTCCATTTTTAACTATTTATTTACTCCCTCCGTCCTAAAACTTTCTTTCCACTTCACCTTTTTCCCTATCCTAAAACTACCTTCCCATTAGAAAAAAAGATGACAAATGACATTTATACCCTCATTTATTTACACCAATTATCTTCTAACTCTATATTTTGAATGATTGCAAAAAAAATTTCAAAAAATCTTTTTTAAGGAGGGTAAAATTTGAAGTCAAAGCCAAAAATTAAAAATGGGGAAAAGTCAAACTGGGAAGAAAGAATTAGGACGGAGGGAGTATTTTTAAGTTTTTTGCACATTTATATGGAGGAAGGGGTGGGGTACACCTTTGGTGTGCCCATAGCATTTTTCATGATCAATTCGCTCACTTCATAATGTTGCATTTGACCCAAAATAATCATACTACGAGGGATACTAGGGTACATCAAATGTGCAACCCAAATGTACCACATTCACTTTTTATCCACATATTTTTATTTATTTATTAATTTATTTTTTGCATCCAAGAGTGTTTGGTGTTGAACTACTCGAATCACATTCGAGGCACACATTTGATGTACCTCTAACTATTTTTTATTCTTAAACCCCTCGTCATAGCTCGCTACTTTCCCTGACTTAGTTAACATTTTGGTCAATGTCTTTATCAACATATCAAATCTAATTGCTGGTATGACTGAAAGGTCGGAAGTGGACTAGGTGCAAGTTGCAACATAGTTTAAGGAAGGTCGGGGAGATAACAAAATTACTTCGGAGTCGTATAAAGCACTGCATAGTGCTCAAATGGACAGCATTGGTATTACTTATACTTATGTCAAACTTCAAAAGGGTGACTGGTCGAGTATGAATGATGCTAAAAACAGTGGCATAAGAAGAGCGACGGAAAGTGACTATCCATGAGATAAAATAATAAATAATATTCAGAGACATGAATTTTTTAGGTCTAAATTGTACTTTAAGTGTCTTCTTACTTTACTCTTCAATACATCAGACTCCAAATATCTGACCCATCATATTTGGTCAGGCCCAATTAAATTAATGTTAGAATGCCTAGTGTCAGTATATAAACAATCGAACCAGTTTGTAAATGCCCAATTAGTGCATTAATTTGACTTTAGACTCTCATACCCAAGTTACAAACGAGTTTGCTTTTTCTTATCTCGACCTGAAACTATACCAATTCTAATGAATGTAGGACTCATTCGAAGTTTACTCTTTGGATTTAATTGAGTCCATGTTTGTTTATAATAACCTAGTCTTTTTGGTTTAATAACATATAAAATTTTAGTAGTATTATTTGCAGATTATAATGATTGGGGGAGGAAAATGAGATTAAAATAATTTAACTCAACATTTATGTATCCTTAAAATTATTTAGTCTAGAGCATCGAACTAAAATTGTGTACATTAAAATTATGAACATGTGCAATAGCTAAAAATTTCCTTAAATTTTGAACTGTGTTAACATTTATGCTTAACACTTATGTGTGTGAAGAAAATGACTAATTTACTATTACATGGTATTTATAGTTTAATTTTTAAATGATACACTAGTGGCGAAGTTTCAAATTACAATTGAACTACTCTATATATGGTACTCTTTGAATAGCCACATGATCATGTTTTTACCCTATAATAACACAGGGTGGAGAGAAAATATGTGTATTTCACCTCTTAATTAATTTGTTGTAATCACACAAAAAGAAGGGATACAACTAGTGTAGTAAAAGCACAAAATAAAATTTGAAAGGCTATTCTAATAACTTTCTCTCCGATTGGGGTGGAAAAAAGAAAAAATATACTCCCTCCGTCCTAAAATTAACTTCTCATTTGACTTTTCACGGTCTCCAATGCGACACTTTGACCATCAATATCTCAATTTTTATATAAATATATTTTATAAAAATTATATATTTCAAAACAATGTTTCAAAATGAATCTATTGCTAATAAATTTATGTGAAAATTCAATGTATTTTTTCCGTAATATACGGTCAAAGTTTAACAAGTTTGAATACAAAAGTCAAACTAGGAAGTTAATTTTAGGACGGAGGGAGTAGATACATATCTCTTTGTATGGATACAAGTTGTTTTTTACATTTTTTCCCTCGACTAAATGGGTTAAGACTTTACTAAAATATTTTGAATCGTTTGTACCCTCTTTTATTATTAGTGAAATAATGTTTTCTTATACTCAAGATATTAAACCTAGTCTGCAAAAGAAATGTACAACACGAAGTTCTTAGTTAACCTAATCCCCAATATTCTTATTGTGATATAAATGAGATACTATTTTTTGAGAAGGATAAAATCGAACTCTCACTATACATTCTTTACATCATAACCTTCAACACGTCCATGTAATTTCAAACTCCACCAATAGCCAAGTCACTATTTTACACACACTTTCTTGAACTATTACATTCGTGATCTTTCGTTTATGAATATCTTTCCATAAATAATATTTTATTTTACATTGACATTAGGTCCAACCATTCATTCTAGTGTGGACTTGACAAACAACGGAATAATAGGTATGATTACAAGTTTACAACTTTGAGTTCAACCAATAACAACACATGAATTATGGCTTTGGTGGGCGATGACTCCAACAAAAAAAATCATACATTAACAATGACCTCTACCATTAACTATGAAAAGAAAAATGTAGAATTCATGTAAAATTACATATTTCTACATAACTTTATTTATATACTACATTCGTCCCAGAGTATTTGTCCACCTTCATTTTTACATACCATCCAATACACTTCTTTAATCCATTTTATCTTATAATTTATATATTAAAAAATTATAGAAATTATATATTAATAATCTATACGTTAAGACAAATCAAACAAGATCACATATGACTATATTTAGGCTTACACATTGAAAAAATTTGATGAATCAAAGTGCTAAGATGAACAATTTCAAAAGTCAAAACTGGACGAATACTCCAAGACGGAAGGAGTACATTGTAACTCATTTAATAAAATAATACTCCCTGTCTCCCTCCGTCCTAAAATTAATTTCCCATTTGACTTTTCACGGTCTCCAATGCGGCACTTTGACCAGCGATATCTTCATTTTTGTATGAATATATATTATCAAAATAATATATTTCAAAACTATGTTTCAAAATGAATCTATTGATACTAAATTTATATGAAAATTCAATATATTTTTTCCGTAATATGCAATCAAAGTTTAAAAACTTTGACTGCAAAAGTCAAAATGGGAAATTAATTTTAGGACGGAAGGAGTATAATCTTGTCACCCCTTATTTTAAAAATTTTTATGTAACTTTTTACCATACAAATTTTATTTTTAAATTTTATACCTAAATTAAATAAATTAAAATAAAATAAAATCCATAAGCCTGTCTTAACGAGTAATGAAAAATCTTTTCCGGATTAGAGAATGGTGATGTTACAGGCAGGCTCCCTAAAAAGTAAAATCTGCCTCATATTGTAGATGCTCTAACTCCTCTAAGTATGGAGATACAAAATCATTATTTCAAGATGAAAAGTAACTGAAAATTCCATTGCATAACACAAAATTAAACGCATAATCAATAAGGAACAGAAATAGCGCAATCATAATATACTCTGTTTTCAGCTTGGCCAGATTTAAATGTTCGTTGATTTCAAGCAATTTTGACCTCAATTGTCCTCGGCTTCTTCGGCTCCGGAGGGGGCAGCTTCTCCACCGTCACAGTCAGCACTCCGTCCCGGCAGGACGCCGATATCTTCTCAGGATTCGCATTTTCCCGCAAAACAAACTTCCTCATGAATTTCCCGACCCTCCTCTCCATTCTCACATACTTCACTCCCTCCTTCTCCTCCGCCTCGCGCTTCCGCTCCCCGGTGATAGTCAGGACGTTGTCGTCCTCGATCTGCACCTTGATGTCGCCGGAATTCAACCCCGGCATGTCGATGACGAAGACGTACGAGTTCGGGTACTCCTTCACGTCCGCCGGTGTAGCCGCCATAGCCTTCGCGTCGTGAACGAATGTCTGAGAAGGGGCGTCGCCGCCGCTGGAGGACTTGTCATCGGCGGCGGCGGCGGCACAGTCGATTATCTGGTGGAGGGCGTTGAAGAGCGGACGATCAATTCCGAATAGCCTGGGATCAATTCCGAATAGCCTGGGATCCATTCCTGCAAAACTGTGAAGGTTTGGTAGATGAATTTGTAGATCTGTAAAAGGAGTCGATTGTTATGGCGATTAATGGGCTATGCGGTTAAGGATTTATATGGAGGATACACTATACCGGAATGAAGAGAAGACTCTAGAAGAAGCGGAATAGTGGGAACATTCGGGAAGAACTGGTTGCAAGTTCTCCGTTGGACCCGTTCCTTTCTAGCTGTTTCTAGAATTCTCCAAGGATTGGTACTTGGTTTGGCCCAATATTTATGAAATATTCTTCTTCCAAATTTATCATCTCACTTCAAAAAAATGCCCAAAATCTCATTTCTATAAACTATTCTTCATAAATTTATATAGAAATGAAATGTAAAATTAAATAACTACATGAAATATTTTAGAAAATAAAGTATAACAAAATATTTTAATTTATCAAACAATAAGTAAAAAATACGAACAAAAAATTATCAATGGACCAAAATAATAAATATAGTATGTTAGAGTATACTCCGTATATAAAAACTTTGTTCTGAGGTCACAATCACAAACTTGACGATGACAATAATTTTAAAACTAAAAAAAGTACTCCGTATTTAATGTGAGATTCTCTTAAGTTTGTCTTAATATAAAGGTGACAATATCAATTTTTATAATTTGTATCATATTAATGTCTCTAAAACAAGCATTAATAATTTGCATTACGACAAACATAAAAATTGATAAGGGTTGGGGGAGAGGAGCCAGAAACCCTACGTGATTACGCAAGGTTGGGCGGCTGAGGATGGGCGGCGTTCGCCGAAGGAGAAAACAAACTACTTAACTACTCTATTATTGATGTATTGATATTGTTATAAGTGGCGTACATCAATATTTATAATGAAAAGAGAAAACCCTAACCCTAATCCTGTCGGTTCAAGAAAAGCATCGAGTTAAAGAACCGAAAAGAAACCCTCAAAGGAGCTTATAATTTGCTCACCTAATAAAATCTAAGTTACAATAATTAAAATAAGGAAAAGTAAAATTACTTCGAGCATAAAGTAAAATCAAACGTAATCATCATAGCGTTGGGGTCGCCTCACGTTCCTACGCGGCCGACCGGGCGCCAACGAGTCAGGTGGGTCTTCTATTGGGCTTCCTTGCTCATGATCCGTTGGGCTCTCGTGTTCTTCCTCTACACGACCCGTATCAAAAATCTATATTAAGAAAGCCTCTCAAATAGAACTAAATCATTACACATTCTCGAAATTGGAGTCTTTAGCTTATATATATATATATATATATATAAATATATATATATATTTATATATAAATAAATATATATATATATATATATATATATATATATATATATATATATATATATATATATATATATATATAATAAGAGCTTTTCCAATTTTAAGTGACACTTTCATTTCCTTTCAGACTGTTTTCTTGAGAAGGTCACAATTTTCTTCCACGTCAATCCCCTTCGTTGACACTTTCTCGTCGTTGCCGCCGCTATCGTTGTTGTAGCCCATAACGCGGCCGCTGCTGCCACTGCCCATGTCAGCAGTGGCACCCATGCCTCCACTAACCTCGTCGACGACTGCCGAACTGGGAATGCCTTTGGTTCACGGTCCGACCGATCGGACAGGGTAGTCCGATCTGGGATTCAAAACACTACCAGAAAGGGGAGACAAGCCTGATCGGAGGGAATGGTGCAACTAGGGAACATTTAGACTACTTAGCATTCATAAAAAAGTAACACTTTCATAACGAGAACATCATATCATAGTCTATATATATGTAACTGAAGCGCTATAACCTGTTGATTGAAGTTATGTTAAGTTATACGAAATATATAAACATATCTCAGCATTTTCATTCATCATAAAATGTAAGGTTACATTGATATTTGATTCGTCACACACATAAATACAACATTATAACCATATAACCTTTAAATTCTTTATTTTTTTCAGTTTTTCTTTATGTTGTTTCCTCCCAAACTTTTTGTCCACTGTTTGTCCTTTTTACACTTTAACCAAGGAAGGCTAAATCATAAGGGAAGTTACAAAAGTACTCTTATAGTTTTCATACTTTTGGGTACAATTCTAACAATTCAAGGAATTCCAAAAAGAAAACCACGAACACATATTGGAACTTCATCTCCTTCACTTAGATACAGAAGAGTACATGTAAACTAGCTTATGTGTCTCTCTCACTGTGATCCAACAAAGAGATCTTTGTTGGGATTCCTCCAAGTCCCACACCGGAGGGAGAAGTAAAAATGGACCAAAATATATAGGTTCATCCAACCCCATTAGTATGAGGCCTTTTGGGAGGTGCCCAAAAATAAATCAGTGAGGGCTTGGCCCAGAGCGGACAATATCATACTAATGCGGGGTTGGGGTGAGGGCACGCGCAGTCCCAACATGTGGTATCGGAGCCCAGGTTCTTGCGGGCGGGAGTAGCGGACTGTGCAGTGTGGAAAAATCTCGGTGTGACGGTGTAACTAGGACCAAGACCAAGAAAGAGGATCTGCAGGTGGTGCCTTGTGTCGAAAGTCTTCCCGACGAGAGGAGGTCGGGTGGCGCGTCCCGTGAAGTTATAGCCACGGCGGTACAAGATGATTTGGTGGATCAAATGGTGTAGCCCAGCGAAGGAAAGATCTGCGGTTCGAGCCTTGCGTCGAAAGTCTTCCCGACAGGAGGTCGGGCGGCGTGTCCCGCAAAGAGTGTGCGGCGGTGCAAGATGGTTAGCAGATAAAGAAAAAAAAGGGATTACCGCTGGAGGGGAGGTCGGAAGTTGTGTGGTCCTTGGATGAGGGGAGGTTTGTTGGGATTCCTCAAGTCCCACACCGGAGGGAGAAGTAAAAATGGACCAAAATATATAGGTTCATCCAACCCCATTAGTATGAGGCCTTTTGGGAGGTGCCCAAAAACAAATATGTGAGGGCTTGGTCCAGAGCGGACAATATCATACTAATGCGGGGTTTGGGTGAGGGCACGCGCAGTCCCAACAATCTTGAATGGTTGCGGTCAATTGAGAAGCAACAACAACCAATCTATGTGCAACACCCATTGCCAGTAAACACAAAGGGAGTAACGAACTAAAGACGACGAATCTATCTCGTCGAAAAAAGGAAATCAAGAAGCAACGATGGCAAACCTTCAGAGAAGATCTATGCTCACTGCAGCTACTGTTGTTGGTAAATCTTAGTAAATCAAGAAGCAAGACCAGAAGCAAGACCAGTTGCCAGTGAAGATATATATGATCAATGCATCTATTCTCCTATGCAAATTGGTAAATTCAATTGGTGAGTGTATATAAAGATGAAGATGAGTAAATTCAACAAGTAAAAAAACTTGGCGAAATGAGTATGGGATATTGATGTTCAAGATGAAGATTTCAAAACAGACATTACATTGCATAATGCATAACAGGAGAAGTAAAAACGCATAATCAAAACTTCCATGGAAGAGAAACAGAGCACTCATATGACTTGGTTTATATATAGATCCAGATGTTCAAGCAATTTTGACATCAATTGTCCTCGGCTTCTTTGGCTCCGGCGGCGGCAGCTTCTCCACCGTCACAGTCAGCACTCCTTCCTGGCAAACCGCCGATATCTTCTCCAGATCCGCATTTTCCGGCAGCACGAACTTCCTCATGAACTTCCCGACCCTCCTCTCCATTCTCACATACTTCGCCCCCTCCTTCTCCTCCGCCTCGCGCTTCCGCTCCCCGCTGATAGTCAGGACGTTGTCCTCCTCGATCTGCACCTTGATGTCGCCGGACTTCAGCCCCGGCATGTCGATGATGAAGACGTACGCGTTCGGATACTCCTTCACGTCCGCCGGCGTCGCCGCCATGGCCTTCGCGTCGAGGACATACTTCTTCGACGGGGCGCTGGTGTTGGACGACTTGTCGTCGGCGGCGGCGTGGTCGATTATGTGGTGGAAGGCGTTGATGAGCGGATGATCGAGCGGCACGAACCTGAGATCCATTGCTGTGTGAAATTGTGTGTTCGGCAGAAAAATTTCGAAACTGAAAATTGAGTTTATTGCGCTGATTGTAGTGACTGAAAATCGGTCGGGCGGTTAGGGATTTATACAGGAAGAAAAGAGGCTTCGGGAAGAAAATGAGGTAAGTTTCTAGCAGGTTCTACAGATAAATGGAAGGTCCAGTTCCTTTCTTATCACTTCTAGAAGGCTCGGAGAGTGCAAGTAGGGAGCAGTGGAGTATAGGGATGACAATTCAACCCGAATCCGAGCTTAACTGACCCGACCGACTACTAAAATATCCGAACCCGAACCGAAAATAAAATAATCCAAACCCGACCCAAATTTTTTTACCCGAACCCGACATCGGGTCGGGTCGGGTGTGGATTTATAATTTTGCCCGACCTGACCCGAACCCGCACCCGACCCAACTAAAACCCGAATATTTTATTACATAAAAGTCTATCTATGAATATAATGAGCACTCCGTATAATCTCTAGACAAAGTGCTACTATATCAAATATGCCTTTTATAATCATTTTTATAATCCCTTAATAAAAAAGAGACATAAAAAAAGAGAAACAAAAAAATTAGATTTACTCTTTTCAAAATTATTGGGGTACGTCGAATTGATTATTGGTTAAAAGTCGGGTTCGGGTTCGGGTCGGGTCGGATTTTTGACTTTAAAGGTCGGGTCGGGTTCGGGTTTCGGTTTTAAAAGTCGGGTCGAGTTCGGGTATAGTACTATCCGACCCGAACCCGACCCGTTGCCATCCCTAGTGGAGTTCAATAAAAGTTTACCCGAAATTTTTTGGTACACGGAATTGATGGAATTGGAATTAAAGTTCCATAAGGATTCAATTGCATAGAATTGAATTCACCGATTCTAATTCATTTTTTACACTACCAATTCCAAATTCACATAATTTTTGTGCTACCAAACACCAGAATTGGGATTGAAGTCTTCAATTCCAATTCCATAGTTTGAATTCCGTATACCAAACGGTGCCTGAAAAAAAAGGTAACGTTAAGAAGTTCATTTTTGAGATTTTTTAACTCATTTTATTAAAAGATTTTTATGAAAATAAAAAAATAACAAATTTAGAAACACGTCAAAAAATCTGCAAAATAAGAGATAACAAGATAACAAGGTAATTCTGTTTTATGTTTTAATAAAAACATAAAAATAAACAAAAATTTTCGTAATTTTTGAAAGGTGAAGTGTGACAATTTTTTTGGACGGAGAGAGCACCTAATACGAAGGGTATCGATGATGTAAAACCACACAAATACTAAGTCTAAATCATCCTATTCTTAAAAGCAGGGGAATTATGCCCCATGCTTTTTCCCGCCCAAACACTATCGTTTATGGACCATCGATTTTGATCTACATTTTTAATCTACGGTAATTATAATTAAGCAACATGCAAATATAGTTTTATTTCATTCTATAAAAGAAAAATACCTTATAAGATTCATGTGTAATTTAATGCGGTGTATATAAATAATATGGTTTTATAAAAGGAAAGCATTGTGTATATAAATGATACAGTTTTAACTATTTAAAAAAAGAAATTAACTTTATAAAATCCGTACATACTTAATGTCTGAAAATTGAATGGGCTTTTTTATGCATGAAAAAACATATTTAACATATTAAGAAAAGAAAGAATTACCAAAAAAAGAAATCATAGAATTTTGGAAGTTATTAGCATGTTAAACGAAAAGACCCCTTCTCGAATCATTTTTTATTTGTCTGATATGTCGAGTAGACCTGGCAAACCGGTCGGTCAGATTGGATTCAGATTTGGTCACCTTGAGTTTGGGTTACTTCGGGTTCGGATAAGTTTGGATTCGGATTGATAACTACATGTTCATGACCCACATCGGATTCAGGTTGACCCAACGGGTTATGAGTTTCATTAATTTTTTTTTGAAATTTTAAATAATTTCTATGACTTAGTGTCAATATTGCGAATAAAAAAAATTAAATATGTAGAAATTTTTAAAAAATGTAAGATAATTATGCGACATTATTAAAATATATGGAAAAGTAATACTCCATCTGTCCCAGTGTATTTGTCCAGTTTGACTCGATTAAATAAAAATCATAATACGGAGTATATTTTAACATAAAAATGACTTTATTGGATTTATCGTATTGAGAAATTTCAAAATTGTGCTCCATATTTCATTACGTTAATATGCAATATAAATTGAGAGTAATTGGAGTTCAAAATTTGCCCAGTTTGACTTGAAAAAGTCAAAATGGATAAATACACTGGGACGGAGGTGTACGTATATAATTGACAAATAAAGCATAGACAAAAGAGCTAGAGTAAAAACTTAAACTAGGCTTAGATTTAAAGATTTATGATGATAGAAATAAATTAGACTTAGGTTGTATGAACTTTATTTTAATACTTATTTTTTAAAGAAATGAAATTTGGATTTCCTTGAACATCCGAAACCTTAGTACTTCATTCCATATCTAACCCAATTTTTTTCGAATATTCGATTCGAAGTATCTGAAAGCTAAAATATCGGATAAGATATCCATTTTTTCTGATCATATCAACCGAATCGTGGATGGATTCTCCAAATTGAATATTTTTGAACATCCCTAAATATGAGTATACTATTCATTCTATCTCGTTCAAATTAATATTACCCACAAATATTTTCATATTTTCCTTTTCTTATTACTGTTTGAATTTTTTGTAAAGTCAAACTGTATTATTTGGAAGAGAATTATCCTCGCGTCCCTGTCTAAACCCAAAAAAAACAAATGCCTAATAAATTGTCCAGTTTGTGCGAGAGCCTTCTAGAAATGTGTAGAAAAGAAACGGCTCCAAGCAATTCTAGAACCCAGAAACTGCTAGAAACATTCTACCCCCATTTCTTCCCGAATCTTCTTCCCTTCCGCTATAAATCCCTAACCGCATCGCTTTTTACCAGCGAAATCAAAGAACATCTCTCAGATTCATAGAGTTCTACGCGAAGAAGAAGCACAGAAATCTTGCAGAAATGGATCTCAGGCTGATGGGATTCGATCCGCTGCTGAACACTCTCCACCACATTATCGACCACGCCGCGGATGACAAGTCGTCCAACGCCCCGTCGCAGACCTTCGTCCTCGACGCGAAGGCCATGGCGGCGACGCCGGCGGACGTGAAGGAGTATCCGAACTCGTACGTCTTCATCATCGACATGCCGGGGCTGAAGTCCGGCGACATCAAGGTGCAGATCGAGGACGACAACGTCCTGACTATCAGCGGGGAGCGGAAGCGCGAGGCGGAGGAGAAGGAGGGGGCGAAGTATGTGAGGATGGAGAGGAGGGTGGGGAAGTTCATGAGGAAGTTCGCTCTGCCGGAAAACGCGAATCTGGAGAAGATATCGGCGGTTTGCCAGGACGGAGTGCTGACTGTGACGGTGGAGAAGCTGCCGCCTCCGGAGCCGAAGAAGCCCAGAACCATTGATGTCAAAATCGCTTGAACATCTGGAGGATCGATCTAATAATCTAATGAAGATGAACTGAGTCGTTTATTTCTCCTCTTTTTTTTTCTCTTCTGTTCTCCGGGGAGTCATGTTGTTAATTATGTGGTTTTATTTTATGTTATGAATTATGATGAAATGGATGGTGTGTTTTGAATGGTTTTTCATCTTTGAACATTGTGTTGGTTTCAATATTGTTCGATCGTGAAATGCTTATTAATTAGGATTATGTTATATTTACATCAAGATTTGTACTCTAATTTGTACTCTGCAGTTTTGCACCAACATTTTGTGTTGGTGTAAAACTAATTTTTGTTAAACGCACCAACATTTGTGTCCGTGTGAATTTTTATTAACGCACCAACACTTGTGTCGGTGTAAACCATCGAAATGTTTGTGCAAATCTGTGGTGTACAAATGGGGTATATTTTTTGTGTTTGTGCAAACCTGTGGTGTACAAATGGGGTATATTTTTTGGTGTAAGTGTAGCATGGTCCTATTAATTATTACCTTTAACATTTCTCTATTCAAAGACCCATTTCGTACTACTTCGGGCACCAGAAATCCATATTCAGAAAAGTTGAATTTAGGAATTGCAATTGATAGGGTCATTTTTCGAGATCACGATTCACGAACAGGATTTTGGGATTGGCGTTACTTTGGACTTAGGGGGACTAAAAATTACACTGAATTGTAATTTTCTAGATGCCAGAAACATATTTAATCTTTAAAAAATATAAATAAGATAATATGAAAAAATAACATTCTTTATACTCTCTTTATTCTTGATGAATATTTGTTTAGTTTTGATTTTTTTCGATCAAAATTAATAAATTTTGATATTAAATTAAATAAATGGTGTTGATGATGATGAAGATAGAGTAATTTTTATGTGTTTGGAGAAAGAAAGTGGTGAGATATTAGTGAGAAAGGAGAAGAATTTTGGAAATGGAGAGAGTAGAGAAGTGGGGGGTTCCAACCCTTTAGAAGGAGAAGGGAGATGTTTTTATAGATGAATTCGTATATACGGAGTATATACGAACAGTTACACAAATGTCAACAAAGCTACAGTAGCCAACATGGAAATGAGGCTGTTTGTCTCGCCACTTGATCCCGTGTTTGAATCCCCATCCAGTGTCGACCCTGGGGGTGTGCACACTGAGATCGAACCAATCCGCCAATCATTCCACTTTGTAGATTTTGCCCCCCTAAAAAGATATATATCCTGGAAAATCGGCTCAGAAGGAGAATAAAAAAAAGACAAAACACCAACACTGGATGGGGATTCAAACACGGGACCAAGTGACAAGACAAACAACCTCATTTCCATGTGGGCTACTGTAGCTTTTTTGACTTTTGTGTAACTGTTCGTATATACTTCGTATATACTTCGTATATACGAATTTATCTATAAAAAGTTAAAAACACCCCCTTCTCCTTCTAAAGGGTTGGAACCCCCCACTTCTCTACTATCTCCATTCCCGAAATTCTTCTCTTTTCTCACTAATATCTTACCACTTTCTTTCTCCAAACACATAAAAATTACTCCATCTTCATCATCATCAACACCATCTATTATATTTGGTGCTCAAGAATACAGCTTTCATTTTTGTAAGATTTTTATTATTGTAATAAACATTTATTTGTTTAAGCTTCAAACTATGAACTTCTAAATTCCATTGGGGTTAGAAGTTGGTGTGATTAATTGTCCATCTTAATGTTATAAATATTTTTAACATGGATTGTTGATTTTATTTTTATTTAAATGTTGTATTAAAAAAATAAAACTTGAATGTTTGTGACTATTAAGGGCCCAATCATAAGCATAATTGTTAAAAGGAATTTGAGCTAAAATTGATATAGTCATAAAATAGAACATTTTTTAAATACACCGTAAGCCTTCTCTACCTTTAACCGGGATTAAAGACTTTCGGGTGGACATAATTATTGAGTTGTATTTTTACACCATTAAATTGGGTAAACATACAATAAAATAATTATGGTTGCCGTTGTTACTAAATAATTACTCCGGATTTAACATTAGCGTGTTAAAGTCAGAGTGGTTATTATTTAGGTGAATTGCGAGAGCGTCCCTAAATACTTTTCTGCAATTCCACACACTTTATATAAAAATAAATTGACAATCCAACTTTTATAAAAACATTGGACAATTAATTTACCAATTTCTACCCCTAACTTTTTATCATAAAAAACTTTGTGTTGTTTGGAACTCTCTCCTTTTACACTTTTTATTTTATCTCTAAAACCAAAAAAAGACCAAAAACTTTTTACAACTTTTGTAAACTTTTGTTTAAATTAAATTAACTCACGTCTCTCTGAGGTTCGACACCCTACTTATAAGGGTTCTTTTTAGTTATTTTTGCCCGTTCTATACTGCAAATCAACTTGAAAATAGGTATTCGAACCGACAAATCAGTTATTTCAGTTTTTAGTTTTGCAGTCGGTCTGGTTATTTTGCTCACCCTATTTTTGGGAGGTGAGCTTCCCATTCCTCCTCGCTCAATTTTATAGGCAATTTTTGGGCCTAACGGCTAATTTGAATTAAAAAAATTAAAAACAGGTACTCCAACAAAACGACATCGGGGCAATCCCTGAAGTGGCGCTCAAGTCCGAGGCGTCACGCCGGCCCTGTTGGCGTCAGGCCGTGACGAGGCATGACTAGCTCACCCAAGATTCAAGTAACGCGTGATAACACAAGGTCTTACACTATTTTGTCTCTAAAAATGATTGTGCTAACCAACCATTAGACATGATCTAATAATCCAAAACAAGACATAATTTTGGGATGAAGGGGTACCTGATCTAGCTAGAAAGAGTAATACTAGAGTCACAAACAAACAATTCACAAAATTCACAAATTTACCTTTTTAACACTTTCCTAGAAATAAGATGCATTCAAATAATAAAAGATATTTTATTTTAAAATTCACAAAAGGCAAGTTTTTGAAGTTTGTGAACTACTACCTCCGTCCCACTCTCTTTGTCCACTTTTGACTTTTGGAACTGTTCAGCTAAGCATTTTGACTCATCCAATTCTCTCAATGTATAAGCCTAAATATAGTCATGTGTGATCTTGTTTGATTTGTCTTAACATATAAATTATTAATATATAATTTCTATAATTTTTTAATATACAAATTACAAGATAAAATGGATTAAAGAAGTGCATTAGATGGTGTGCTAAAAGGTAAGTGGACAAAGAGAGTGAGACGAAGGGAGTATATGTTTGTGACTCTAGCATTTTTTCCACTAGAAAATATGGGCAAGATTCTTAGACCCGACAAATTGGATCGAGATTGTAAGGGTCGGGTTATCCGAATGGAAATCAGGGATCGAGAATTCGAGATTCTCCGTCGACATTTCTGTCCGCCAGTGATCTCTGATTGAAGTGAAGGCGCCAAGTTTAGCCATTGCTGGGAGCACAAGAACACGGAAAACCCTAGCAATTCGATAACTTTCATAACGTGCAATTCTCCGATGTCTCACGACGCCCTAACTGATCTGATCCGGCAAGTCCAGATCCTGACCCGGACGGAGTCCGGCTTACCGGACTACGATCCGAAAGACCCGAGCATCCCCCCACTGCCTTCTGTCTCCGACGCCATTGCCAACTTCGACCCTTCGCCTCCCTACCTCCGCTGCAAGCGCTGCCGAGGGCGGCTTCTCAGGGGGCTCCAGTCTTTGATATGCATTTACTGCGGCCAGAAACAGCACCAGAAGGACGACCCATCTGCCCCCGATCCAATTTCCTTCAACTCCACTCTTAGCTGCCGCTGGTTGCTCCAGTCACTTCGGCTTGATGGATCGGTATGTCAAATCTTGCATCTTGAAGGGGAGACTCATAAATGCGTTCTTTTAAGAATTGTAACAAGACTTTAGAGAGCCAAATTACTATGCTTAGAATTGTGTCTTTAACGAGTAGGCCATAGAAGTGGGAGTTTGCAAATATGAAGGAGATGATTTGACTGACAATGTATTGGTTTAATACTCTTTGAACTAAGACATGCCCATGAAGGCAAAACTATGAGTTGATGGCGGATAGATCGGGTTAGCCTGAATCACGGTTATTTATGAAGGGGTTAATTAGATAATTGTTGCCCGAAATAACTGACAATGTGGTAATGCACAGTTGAGATTTGAAAATGGAACTCTTGCAAATTTGATGCTGCAAGGATATAAAAGTAAAGAGACCTTAATCAGGCAAGTAGATGGGTTTCTAGCTTTGTGTTTTCTACTGGGTTTTCTGAAAGAAGATAGATGTGAGGGTTCCAAAATGATATCTTGTTAATACTCTGTAGTTGTTATGGCTTTTCATTCATCATCTGATGAGCAACATGGATGTTCCATGCCCAGTAGTATGCATTCCACTTTTGGTTTTTTTATCACTTTTGATGAGGCTTTTGTGGGACTCTACTAGGTTGTTGTTGTTGTATCACTTTTGACGAGAATGATTAAGACACTTGGACTAACCGACTCAAATCATCATATGCTAATTTAGTAATTTTTCTATCCCGTCAAGCTGAAATGTGTATACTTGTGCAATGCAGCAAGTGGGCAATCAAGAAAAGGCGAAAAGCTAATACTTGCCTTCTACTTTATTCTTTCTCTGTTAATGTCTTGTTTGAATCATTTACTCATTTCATTATGCTATTGCTTATTTAAGCATTTGAATTGCAGACTTGCATAAGAGTGATTCTCCAGTCAGTGACACGGTGCTATTGGTTTGCAGGAAAAAGTTGGAACACCTAGTGAGAAGGGCGAAAAGCCCGGGTTTAACAGTGGACACAGTACATCAAGAGACAACATTTCCTTGTCTGAGCTCTTAGACATTAAAATAGGATTATTCAACAAGCAGGAAAAGCCAGAAACAAACCAGGAGCTACAAGGCAGCAGCTTGTTGAATAATGGCGGGGTTGACCTTGACAGTTTTTTCCCTAGACAAAGGGGTGATAATACTTCTGGCGATACTACTCACCCGCCCAAAAATGAAGAAGCTAAAACTGTTGGTATTCATGATCATAGTTTGTTTCAGAATGTTCAGCCCCTTCAACAGGAAGACATCCCATCACCAACCCACGAGAGTGGTGAATTTTCTGGATGGGAGGCAGATTTTAGGTGTGCTGATTCTAAGACATTTGATCCTGTCTCTGATTCTACAGTTAATTCTGGGAGTCAAGTTGGGAGTTTCCAATCAGCTGATACTTTTGTTGTAGGTTCTGCCATTGATCTTTCTGACCACATGGATTCCATCTTTGGGAATGGGAAAGACTTGTATGGAACTAAAGAGGGGAGTGAGTCTGAAACATTGCATAGAACGAGTGATTGGAGTTCAGGTGACTTGTGGAATACTGCTAAAACTGAAGTTTTCCAGCCAGAAGAGCCATTTGACTCAAAGATTGAAGTGAATGAATTTCAACAAAATGGTTTGAACACTTCTCCTACAAAGGCTGATTGGGTTCAAGATGACCAGTGGCAAACCAGTTTTTCCAGTGCAGCAAACATAGATGAAGATTCCTTTGATGAGTGGAATGATTTTACCAGCTCAAGCAATGTCAAGACTCCTCAAGAAAAGGAAATCATACAAAAAGATAATCACGCTGATGTTCCTTTAGATAATTTAGTATCTGATAATGCTAATGAACCCAGTTATGGTTTGACAAATGTTGATGGAAGTATGTTTGATGACTGGAATGATTTTATGGCATCAACTGTCATATCAAAGAATGATGGTGTTGTGGATGCTTTGGGAAGCACACTAGAGTCAAACACGGTTAGTAGCTCTAACGAGTTCGGTGATATGGATTTTGGCAGCTTCTGGCATGCGGAACACTTTTTAAGTTCACATCATAAAGAAAGTGCTTCTGAATCAGGGACTAAGGGTCCTGAACAAAATCACTTCCCGGGCAGGTTTGTAGATGTTCTTAGATTTAAGTTAGGCGATTTTGATGATTTTGTTCATGATCTGTCTGATGCTTTGCGATATTTAATTGGGGTGCTTGAACTTGTGAAATATGAAACATATATAGACAACTATATAGGTCACCCCTTTTGGCACATTATTTATGTGTTGGATTGATTATTTTTTATGATTGTCTGGTTATCATCATCCCCATATGGCTAGTTTGTAACTTTGTATGGAGGGTTTTGCAGGCTTTTGGAGGGGTTAACTTTATATCTAGATACAGATTACTTTACAAAAACTGAATGTATAGCATAGGTGATCATATAACTTTATTGTTTGTTTTTAGAAACATTATACTCATCGAAGTACTCTGTATATAATACGCCACCCAATCTATAAATTCCCTCAAAACCGTTCATCGAACAGACCCTTAATGTTTGATGACCGCCTTCATTAATGCAATTGTTTCTTGCATTTTCAGCAGCAGAATCTTGGATGATAACGGTACCGGAAAAGGTCTGCTGGATGGTGGAGGAGTTGCATTAAGGAATAACACAACCTCAAACCAGTCAGGTGGCAATGATGATATAGTAGAAAGTTTGTTGTCACAGATGCATGATCTCTCTTTCATGCTCGAGACCAATCTATCCATTCCCCCCAAATCAGATAGTAATACACCTCATTAACAATGTATCTTTCTCTCTTTCTCTCTCTGATGAATTATTATTATGGCCAAGTTTGTCTTTTAACTTGCTTTTTCTGGTTTCTCTCTGACTTATTGCAATAAATATGGGGATCTAATTTGCTGTGATAGATATATATATATCTATAGCTGAAATTGTTGAACCTTCCCAATTTTCTGAAATGAAAAGCATTTGGTAAACTTGATTTCAGCCAAGAAAGTCAAGAACTCAACCTTATGATTTCATTACATAGGATAATACAATGTTTAATGTTACAATACACCATAAATCCCTTAACTGAAAACAGTCTGCATGGCATTCCATCATGGTAAAACACCACCCACAACATAGAATAAAGCAAGCCTTAGATATTATATATAGTTCAATGCAAGCGGCCTTTCTTTTTTGTCTATTCGATCTGGCGGGTTGTGACATTGAGGAATAGCTGTTGCAGCATCCTTGCACTCTGTGGATCTTCCTGCATGCAAAATGTTCTTCATTTAGTTGCACACACTCTCATACATACGTACATATAAATTTGCATTTCAAAAGGTGCATGTTTCAGAAGTTTTTGTAAAGAACAGATTCACTTGTGTCTCACACGAAGAAAGTTGATGAATTTCTCCTGGGTCATTCTTGCAGGGATACAGTTCTTGAAGGCATCCGTTGCCCTTGGAGCCTGGGAGAGCCTCAGGTAACAGCGAATGAGGAGTCTCAATAAGCACAAACTGGGACGCCTCTCAGGGAGTTTTTCCACAACTCGTCCCAATACTTGCACCAATGAGAAGAACCGGTCCCCGTACCCGCTGCAGTACCTCAGCCCCTCCTCTTCCATCACTATCTTCACAATCACCAGTGCTGAAACCTGCATGCAGGTAGGCAACAACATTCTCATCTCTTCTTAGTCTTTTTTTTCTTCTCATCCCATTCTCATCTTTGATTTAGAAACTCTACTCTGTCTCTCTGTATATAGGAGCTAGTAGTGCACGATTTTATATTTTGATTTTTTGTGTTTTTTTTATCTAAGCGTTGTAAGATTGTTTTTAAAAAATTCATTAATTTAATCAACTCACAGTTTGAGTAAGTTCATCACCAAGATCCATGCAACGTAGGCACATGGGGAAGACCTCAGATTTTAGAAGAAAATGGACAATTTGTTTCCCATCTCCATCCTCAGACTGCACAGAAAAAAATTAATTAAAGACGTCCCGGCATATGAAATTATATTATTTTAATAATTTAAAATTAACCCATGTTAGCATTTCATATACTACTACAAATAATAATAATAATAATAATAATAATAATTAATTATGATGAGAATATTAATAATAATTAGTAAATGACCTTCACTAGGGCGCCAAATACACCTAAACTAGTAAGCCTCAACAACTCTAGAGGCTTATCGCCATTGGCAGTTATTGCAAGAAATGGGTGAAGATAAAATGTTATCTTAGCTGCAAAAATGGATAGCAAATAAAATTATTAGTAGTAATTCATTTGGTCGGGGGAGCTAAAAAAAAAAAAAGAGAAAAAGAAAAAAAGAGATTGACCTTTGACAAATTCCATCCTTGTCTGCGGGTGACTAGCTATGCACTGCATGCCGCCGGTGAGGGGTACGTCATAATATTGTATAATCAGAGAGTACATTCGTGAATATCATATGTGAAATTGATTTATATAAAATAAAAGGTTGAATTCCCGTCCTCGAGTTCTCAGTCGGAGGAAGTAAACTAAACTAGATTGAGAGAAAATAGGGTCTGTTTCTTTTACGTGCAAGAATCTCATGCAGGACCTGATCATTCTTTAATCTATCACCGTCATTGGGAGTCAATCCCAAATTTACCCTTGTGGCGCAACCTTCTCGACCACATGAGTTGTGCCGGTGGATGAAATTGATTTATTGTACTCCCTTTGTCCCCGTGAAAAAGTTTCAACATTGACTTGACGCACAAATTAAGAAAAGTGAAATTATATCGCGAAAAGTCATGCAGGGAAAAGACAAATTAAGAACCTGAAATAGTGCAATGGCATTGCAAACACGGGTAGACTCTCTGGCGGTCATCTTTGAGGGAGCTAACTTCTTGTATGCTGACATCACTTCCTACCCAAATCAAATGGTATCATCCATATTATGAGATTTTTTTAAATTCTAGGTTGGGCTCTGGCCCGTACAGCCGGTCTAGCAACAAGCTCTAGGCCCGCTTGGCCCGCAACCATTAAAAATATTTTTTAAAACATACCAATAAATAGAATTTAAATAAAAATTATCTTAATGTATACTTCTTGCGTCTCACAATACCGTTTCACAATTGACTACGCACGGAGATTAAGAAAAATGGAATTGTATATTTTAGACTATTAGAAAGGATATATAGAAATGTTGTAACCCATAAAAAGTTTGCCTAATATAAAAAGTGAAATCTTTTTAATGCGGAATATTATTACGAAATTAAGAGTACATACTTATAAAATGTTCTACTGCGTATATAATAGTAATTATAATGAATACACTATCGCAATAATAACCAACATATGCAATGTTATTTTGTACTCCGTATATGTTATTGTTATTTAAAGATAATTACTAATGCGATTAACAATACTAAGTTCATGTTCGTTTGATTGAAATTACTAGTTGTCTTTTTTCCTCATTAGAGGTATGCAGGCATGTTTGTATAATAATACCGATTATTATTATCATTATTACTACTGTTATTGTTGTTGTTGTTGTTGTTGTTTTGTTGTTGTTATTACTACTACTACTACTATTATTATTATTAACGGACCATGCGACATGCGGGCCCAAACATAACACTTGAGCCCAACCTTCAAGTTTGCGGGCCGCATTTTTTACGGGCCGGACTGACCTGTAGACCAAAAATCCGATTCCAAGTTCCCCGGCCGTGTCAAGTGCTCAGCCCATTATTTCGTCTAGGTGGATGGAAGGATCCACACTGACGAAAGTTGCATTGACTAACTTCTACTTCACTATTGAAAGAAGAGTGAAAATTTAAAAAGCTAATTTACTTTATTTCATCGTTCACACTCCAAATTTTTTTTTTAAAAAAAGGTGAATTTTTGGATTCATTGATATAATGGAAATAGTAAAATGAATTCATATACTCCATAATTAATTAAATAGCATTTAATTAACAACTCATAACAGATAGATGAAGTACCTGTAGTAGTATAAATACCGTGTTGAATGAATTCCACAGCAACAAAGGTAGATCCTCCCATGTTTCTCGCTTCTAATATTTATATAAAAAACCCAGAAAATTATTTAAGGAAATTATATTTCATCATTTTGTTGTTTTATGAATGAATGAATACGGATAAAATAGTCCTAACAGTTACAAAGCATTAATTCCTTGGAAATGGAGTATTTTGATTTTGAATTTCCTTACAAACCAACAAATAAATTAGTCAAAGCCGGAAAAAAAAGAAAATTTAAATTGATATTTCAATATTTGAGACTGACATTTCAAATTTGTGAAAGAAGAATATTTTACATAAAAGACTGAGTTGGCAAAAATAATGAGATTTTTTTTGCCTTTCACTTACAAATTTGGAGTGTCATTATCAACATGGCAATGCTAATATCAATTCTCAAAAATAAAAATAAGTTTTAAGTAGGCATTTGTGTTTTCCCTTAATTAGATCCAACAAAACATTAATTATTGCTACATACAAGTAGTAATTAATTAAATTATTTGCGTATTTAAATACCTCAAAATTATAGTTTTAATCCGGCAAGTAGATCACTTAGTAAAGACAAATTTTTATGTGGTTTCAGAATGAACACTTATTCGCACCCTTACACATTGCATGTGAATAGATTATGTTTGGTTTGAGGAATTTGAAAGAAAAAGAAAAGAAAATAGTTTTCTCTCATTTTTCTCATCAAGATAAGAGGAATTTGGTTTCTCCTCTTCTTAATATTTTTTATTTCTCATTTTCTTTTCCTCACTAACCAATTAAACAATCAAGAATAATCGTTTTCCTTCTCATTTTCTTTTCTTTTTTTTTTCAAATTCTTTAAACCAAACATATATAATCTTAAAGGAGCTAAAAATAATGTTAATGTTAATGCTTTTTTTATGATTTCAAATAGTAGAAGTGTAGTATATAGTACTTCATTCTTTTGTTTCATAGTATGGGTACAGTTTTAACTTTTTAAAAATTAATCTAGATAAACTTTTTTGTCATTTTTTTCTCTTTGAGGAAAAAGTTTTTCGTCAATTAAATGAAAAACGGCTCGCATAATACTAGTACAATGAACTTTTTTTATCATAGTTTCTTGGAAGATAATATAGAATATATTTAATCTAAAAAATCATATGAATATAAAATAAATTACTCTGTATGCTGTCTGTTTAATTGATAATCAACATTTCTTTAATTCAACATAAAAAAGTTAAATTGGATAAATAATTCGCGTGGTACAAAAGTATGTATGATGAAACGATTATTAGTACTTGTTTTGCAATAAGTTGAGCATTTAAGTTTTGCTTTTCTTTTATTTTGGAAAAAGTTTTATTTTTTTGAAAATACTATTTAATGACTATACACTCCGTATATTCTAGTGATTTTCAAACTTCATCCGGAGTATTTCGTACGGAGTATATAACATCAAAAAAAGGAAAAGTTCACATCAATACTCATAGAATTGCACGAATTTACATAAATATTCCGAGATTCATGAAATGACACAAATGCTCCCAAAAATTTTTCTATATTCACATTTTTGCTCTAAAAATTGATTTTTGTTTAATTTTATGCTCTAAATGTTGGGGCTCTAATGTAAACAGATATCATTTCTCAGAGAAATATAGAGAAATTTTGAGAGCATTAATGTCATTTATTTAATCTCGAAATATTTATATAAACTCATGCAATTCTGGGAATATAGGTGTGAAGTTTTTCCAAAAAATTATCTAAAATTTCGTTAATTGAAAATGTATTTTCCGGCTATTATTTAATTTCTATGAGTTAAGTAGAGATTAGAGCATATAAAAAGGCCGTGAGTTTATAAAATTAATTACTCCGATCCGTATACTCCCTAGTAGTAGAGCGGGAGTGATGAATTAAATTAATACGGTACCGTAACGAGAACCGACAAGGCATCCTCACGGCGAGAAGGGCGGTGAAGCAGGAGCAACAGTTCCTCCGGCGAGGGCTCCGACAGGCGTGCGGCGGCGAATGCGGTGGTTATCGGCGGCGTTCCCCATGTGGGGTCCACGTAAAATGTTTCCGGCAGGTTCTCCATCGGCAATGCCTTTGTGGTGGCCTGCTAGCGCAGCTCAGTCAGCTCTTTTTGTCTATATATATGATATGATAGCGCGCAGAGCTAATAAGGCAAAAACGATGATGAGAGCACTAAGCCTATTTAATTTAATTTAATTAGAGTTTTATGAATTGAAATTTAATTAAAACAACAATTAATGAATCTGGCCTGTGATATTTATAATCGGCCATTACAAATTCTTCACAATTAAGAAATGTTAGGTGATTTTAGTGTTTTCGATCGATTACTTAATGTAATTGGATTGTAATGAAAATTTTAGAAATTGTAACGACTTAGGGTCAGTTTGGGAATATTGTTTTCGATTAACGTTAGTGTTTTGGATAAAATTTTAACGACGCAGATTAACTTTGAAAACACTAACGCTAAAAGTTGTCCACAGATTATCTTTTCAAAATGTTAACGCTAAATCACTAAAGTTATTCCCAAACAAGTCATTAATTAGTAGGTGTAAAAAGGAAAAATGCACATTTGTTCGATGAAATTACAAATTCTTTACCAAGGGTTCGAGGGCGACAACCCCCAATGGCAGAGTCCAAGGGACAAAGCCCCTAAGAGAAATTTTATTTTAATATGGATATTGTTGAATAGCTTTATGCAAATTATTTGGATTTTTGTAGACAAATTAAAAAAATAAGAAACATTAAACATACAAAATTATGCGTACAATCAAATTTTAATGATAACCATCAGCGCCCTTTGCAAAAAGATGCATACATTCACATGTTTTTACCTAATTAAACATTTGACTGTTTTGTGATCAGATGCGACAATTTATGTATAAAATTCTATATTTGTATATAACCGATGCAATCAATCAAATGTTTAAGTCAACCATTCGAATGTTACACAATAAGACATGTTACGTTTCGCGCAACAAACCAGCCAGCTCGGATTTGGCTCTATATATATGAAGTCGTACGATATATCGTATTCAAATGTAGAATCAAAGATACACGTTCTTGCAAGTTTATGTTAATTCTTACACGATTTAAGTATTTTAGTATACTCCAAAATAACTTTAATTTAATTTGAAAATTATTATGTGATTCGTAAAAGTTTATCAAGTTTTCTTCACGTTTATTTTATACTAATTCTTTCTAGAGTTTTGCTATTGTTGTCATAAGATCCACATGTGAAATTTCACATATTTTTTATGGACTCATACTTGGATCTCTTTCATTTTAGAAAGTCCAATAAATTTAATCATTTCATGTATCAAAGTCCATAAAATGAGTATGAACTTAAAGACCACAAAAGAATTTGTCGTGCTTCTAATGCTGCTTTGCCGCATTGTCTTTCATGGCCTCCCAATTTCCTACAAGATACACATAAACAAAGTAATATGGTCATAGATTTATAGGAACCTCTCCCAATCTAGGATTATAATAATTGAATAGACATATTGATTTATGTATTTTAATTTTTTTGTCTATGTTCATATTTTATTTGTGTTGTTTGAATTTCTTTGTTTGTGCTTTTATTTTTTATTGAAGATATCTTGGAAACAACTTCTCTAACTATTTTTTAGTGGGGGAGTATCTATGCACACAATTACACGAGACCTTAATTTTATGAGATTTTATTCTACTAGATTTGTTATTGTAAATAAAATACTTTTGGGAACTCTTATAAACCCATGTGAGAAGGGTCACATAAATAATTAGTTTAACTCCACAATAGAAACACTATAATGAATTGAGGAGGGTGATGATGAATTGATGAGTGAGCTAGGTTTGTAAATATGGGATTTTATTTATAAGTAAATTCTATAATTGGTCCTTTATAACATGGGGGTTTCCCTATTTAGTCCTCTATTATCAAATATTACCCAAGTGATCCTTCTTTTATGGGTACCTTTCCAGAAATAGTCTTTTTTTTGATCTTCTATCATGTTGGTGTTAATTTGAGGACTAAAAGTGTAATTTTACAATGATAATATATCTTTTTTGTCATACACAATTCCAAAGGCTGTTCCGTTTGCGTCGTTTGTGAATTACAGTCGCTTTTTACGACAACTATAATCTACAAATGTGATCTTTCGTTAGAATCCTAGCCCACAATCATAATCATTATTTTTGTGTTATCCGCTTAACCAATATCAGAACACGTCACTAAACATAATGTTGATGTCAAATTATACTTTTAGCCTTTAAATTAACACCAACACGGCAGAAGATCAAAAAAAGGACTATTTGTGGAAAGGTACCCTTAAAAAAAGGACTACGAGGGTAATATTTGATAATAAAGGACTAAATATGGAAACCCCCCTGTTATAAAGGACCAATTATGGAATTTACTCTTTATTTATCGTGCAAATGTTGCTAGTTTCGTCTCCAATAAATTATGATTTTACTTTGAATTTCATTTACTTTAATGTGGAACAATATAATGTATACTTCACACATTTTGAATGAAAGAAGCAAAAAAAATTAAATCACACAACTTATTGTTTAAAAGAATGAGAAACTTGTTTAGAGTTTGACACTTTGGAATCAATGACGAATCTTCTTTCAAAAATAAAATTAGAATGAGAAACGTACTTGTTTTGATTCAATCAAAAAAGAAAAGTGACAATCTTGTTCTTAAGGCAAAGGTAATATATTATTCTCTATACATGTGATTATATAAGATACGGAGTATATCAGTACAATATTCTAAAACTACATCTTCTCAATTTAGAAAAAATCGAATGATATTAATGTTGTATTATTATAACTTGATGTTGGTCAATATAATACGGAGTAAATTATATCATACGGAGTATATGCTTAAATTTTGTGATTAAAACTTAATTTAATGATATGAGTGATACTTATATGGTCCTAAAAGTTACATTTAAATTGTAGACTTTTTCACATTTTTCATGGTCTTGCATATCATGTAGATATTTTCTTTTTTGCAAAGACTCACTTCAATTCTCTTATGTTATAAATACACTAAGGTTCATAAAATGAACATGGACCTTAGGTCCACGAAAGAATTTGCGTTATGAATATAAAGAATACTCTGTATATAACTTATTTACTTTGCTTTTTATTCATTTGTTATAAAAACATTAATTATCACACTTTCCCGGCCATGAAGAAAGACTAAATTAAGGGTAAAAGATAATTAAGGAAAAAATCAAAATTAGTATTTATGTTTATATCCTCAAAATAAGATTTATAATACTAATAGTGCAAATATATAATACCAAAAAATATAGAATGCCAATGTAAGTATCAAATTGTAATTGTAGAATAGTCTTGTTTTTGAGATAAAAGTATAACATTTTTATTTTGGAGATGTCTATGTTTTGCTCTTAATTTGAGCGATGTTATTTTTTAACAAAAAAAGTAATTGCTTCAAATTTGAATAATTTAGAATAAATTATAATCAAATATTTATTTTTATAATAATTTTATTCTGTTAAAGTAGAGAACAATTAGAAAAAAGCAGATTAAAAAACAGGGGGTAATTGCGTGGTTTACCGTTGATTGCCAAATGTAATTCATGCCTAATGTCAACATTAATTGTATACAAACAAATTTTTCCGAAACAAGTCAATAGTATTCCTTGATCACGTGTCTTATTTATTAATTGTTGTTAATTACCTCAACTTATTTTTCTCTCCTCTTTTTTATTTTTATTTGAAAAAAATTCAATACAAATAATCCCCCACGCTTACACCTTGCTTGGTTGGGAAAAAATGAAAAGAGGGGAGGAAAACACTATTTTAAAGAATTTTAATTTTCTTATGTTTGATTAAGAAAAAAAATAAGAAGAAAGGAGAAAAAGAGTATGAAAAATCTAGGCAAAGTTTTCTCTCAAATGGAGAAGAAAACGGTGAGATTTAGGAGAAAACACATAAAGTTACTTTTTTGTCCTTGTTCTAAAAGTGTTACTCCGTACATTAGAAAGAAAAACACATGTAGTGCTATTTAGGGAAAGTAATTATGTTTTAGTGCTATTTAAATAAATTCCTCAAAAAAATAATCTCACATTTCACTACGATGCATAATAATCATAATTTTACTGAAATTTGTGAGTTTTGAGTCGCCGTTAAGTTGCTAACGGTGGTTTAACGGAAACGGCATATTTTACACAATAAAATAAAAATTAGGATTGTTTTTTATGAATTTTTATAACATTAGTTTTATTTAATTTGAAGCCTTTCCTATATTTCATACGATCTTCGTATTTGTCCAGTTTTACTTTTTTGTAATTAAAATTGACAAACATTGACCGTTAACTAAATAAAATTGATATTAAATAATGATATAAAATTATTTTTAATAAATTTGTTTTATGTAATATTTTAAAAATATTATTTTATATAATTAAGATGACAGGAGTTGACTACAAAAAGTCAAGACTGGATAAATACTCAAGAAATTGAGATAGTATTTGAAATTCATCAATGTCTAAAGAATTTAATGTGAGGGGGAGGATGAAGTTTTTGGCTTGTAGAGGTGAGCACAAAAATATTTTGTGTCTTACTTTCAAACTCATTCGTAATGCGGAGCTCTTTGTAGAACAAGTATTAGCATAATGGAGTCAGGAAAGTGGTTTTGTGAGGATAGTAGCTAGAAACAGAGAGGCATATCTTCGTTTCATGTCGAACGAGTTTGAAAGAATATTTGTTTTGACGATTGAAGATAGGGTGGAGAGTTTCTTTTTTTTTGTTTTTTCAGGACCATTTTTCTGCTTCTCTATCGCTTTTCCTGTTCTCGAAATTTAGAAGAAACATAGACAAATACAACTTTCCAGTTATTCAATCACGTTGACGAACTTTTTTTTTGAAGAGAGAAAGGTATGTTCAACGAACTTTGTACCTTTCTTGTAGGTCGAATGATTGTAACTATTCACTTCATATAACACATAGTGAAACAAATTTTTGTACCTATCGAAACAATCAAACGAGTTAAACAATTCGTCCAATTACGTTCAACTCTTTCTGCTCTATATTTTTTTGAACCAAGTGCAATCTTCATTAGGAAACTTAGAGATGTACACAAACCACCCCATAAGAGCAACTCACTACTACAAACTACATACAAGGAAAAACAGTGACTACTTCTTCTTCATTTTAAGACTAACACAAATGCCAAGATGATATTTGATATAGCCAATACTTTCATCAACTAGGATCAATCTATTCCCATGGATCTTACTATTTCTTGCCTTCCATATAGCATAGCAAGAGGGAGCAAATAAAATAGATTTAACTTTCTTTTCGGTCTTACTAGCGCTCTTCATCATTATATCCAATAATCTCCTTAATGATTAAGTTTGATATCATATCCACCAATTAGACACCTTGCTCATAATCATGGATGTATAAGAACAAGTACAAAAGGATGGTCAAGGTCTTGCTCTAATCCTTCGCATAAGGTGCAACTGGTATCAATGTGAACAAACATACTCAACCTGCACTTGGTTAGCAATCTTCTCCTCCAGATTAACTAATTGATGAATTGGTATTTATGATTTGACCAGTTGTTCCACACTAGACTAACCCATTGAAGTTTAGTTATATCACCAATCGGTCAAGGGCATAGCCATATGAGATATTATACTGGTTGGCAGTAGTATCTCCTCAACGCCGCTCTCACTTTTGACATATTCTTCTAATAATAGCAGAGGTCGTTTGTTATACGAATACTAGCTTTTGATTGAATCTCATTGTGGAGAGAGACTATAAATCAATCTATTCCCATGCCTTCTTGGCTTTCCATCCGATAGTGTTGTAGGTTTTAATGGTGAGGCAAAGTTGGAGAAACCATATCTTAGTTTGAAAACTGGAGGTTGAACTAGACTCTTCTTTTTCATTATGGTTCGATGCGGACCTTGAAGAGGAAGAGTGAGATAAGGAGCAAAGGTTGTTAGGCATGCGAGACCATGATGTGTGACTATTGACCGTGAATGATGAAGACTGGCGGCGGCGCACGATCGTAAAAGAAGGGAGATGACTGGATGGGACTTTTGAGAAGAGAGACTTTAGTTCTGATACCATTATACGGTTTGAAAGGAATGAATCTTATTGAATAATGAGACTATATATAGAGTTCGAAAGAAAATGGTGCACTCTTCCAACTCTGCCGTGTAGAACGGGCCGGTTGGCCACTAAGTAACGGGTCAAAAAATTTTAAGCGGGTCACCGTGGATGGACGTATGCGGTGTAGAACGGGCCCAAAACAAAACTAGGCAGTGGCAAGCATGGCTTGTTCTAGAATCTTCGCAGGCACCAGAATACCACCTATCGTCGCCCTTGCACGGAAACTTCATCCTCTCTCCGTCTCTGCTTCTCGTCTTCAGGTTCGCTCCATGGCCGACTCAACTTCCCCATTCAAGAAAGTTCAGATTCAGAGAGACGACACCGTATGTATCCGCTACTCCATTTTATGCACATAGGGAGAAATGCTTTTGAATACTAGGAAACTGGTCCGATGTTAAATCGGTAATAGTAAGGAACCTCATGAAGTAGACGAAGAACTCCAATAAACATGTCCGATTGTCTGATTTTATGTTGCATAATCTATTCAGCTTAGAAGCGTTTTGTGCAAAATGAGGTGAGAATAACCCCCAAAAGCTTCTCAATTGCTGAAAATGGAGAATTGCGAAAATATATTGATTGCCTGACACTCTTGACCGAGTTATAATACAAAAAACCACTTCTAGAGATGCTTTCCATTTTAAGTTTTTAACTCTTTCAACGGGATTCGGTAGAGCAAATGTTTTCTTCTCCACTCTATATACTTTATGCTGAGAGAAATTATTTCGTGTAATTATTGTGGCATCTGGTTTTGTGTTTCATTTTTCCGTGCTTATGACAACTAATATCTTTTCTCTTGTTATTTTGAATCACTAAATATCAACCAGACATTCGACGCATATGTAATTGGAAAAGAAGATGCTCCTGGAATTGTTGTGCTCCAAGAATGGTGGGGTGTCGACTTTGAGATAAAAAACCATGCCAAGAAAATCTCTGAATTTGACTCTGGCTACAAGGCACTCATACCTGAGTAAGACCTAGTGTATAAGCTTGGTTCAGTTTATCCATTTTCTGAGAGTGTAAAGAGTGTAAATTGATATTTTCTTTTAAAATTAGTCTCTACCGTGGAAAAGTTGGATTAGATGTTGCAGAAGCACAGCACTTGATGGATGGCCTTGACTGGCAAGGAGCTGTGAAAGACATTCATGCTTCTGTTAATTGGCTCAAGGAAAATGGTTCAAAGAAGGTTTGTTCTTTTTGCCTCCCAATGCATATATCATACTACGTATATGTTCATCTGGACTCTCAAATGGGTACTTGAGGAGAAAAGTTAATGGTCGGGATTTAAAATTACGAGAATTGTGATTTCTGCAAAATTCACATTTTTTTACATATTGGATGAATAACTGGCTGTCCACTCTTTTATGATCATTTAGGTATACCTGTTGGTCATTTGTTACTTGAGCTTTTTCTATGTTGTATATTGTGTTTCATCTACTTCTGGGAGGTGTTTCGTTTTTGAAACCTGTTCATGCGTTGATATGTTACTATACTTTTTTGGGCTTCCAATTTTTCACTATTTTGATTTTCTACTATCTCTAGTGCTGCCTTACGTATACTAGTTAGATGGGTTCAGTTTTCCAATTTACATATACAATAAATATGAGGTATGTGGATTGCTGATAGGAATTAAGGATAAATATAGTGAGAGAAGTCAGAGAACAATATGTGGGGAATAAAGAAAAGTTTCAAATTTGTAGTTGGTAGATAGGAATGATCAATGATAGACCATTTACATAATTTCAAGCCATCTTTACACCATGGGAGCTCTTGCATCATTAAATAAAAAATTAGTAACGAAATTTTAGGATTTTAAATTTCGGATGGGTTCAGAGTGAAATTTGGATGAAATGCTCTCATGCTTAAAAAGTATGGTTGAGACTTGAGATGACTTAATTATCTAAAAATATGTTTACAATATACTCCGTACAATTTTTTACTACGTAATCAACACATCTAAAAAACAAAAAAGTATCATTTCTTGATTTCAACTATTTAAGCTATAGAGCAATTTATGCACTATTTTTCCTATAACTGACCAATTTAACTAAGTACTCAATACATAGTTAGCCAAAAAAGTAGCTTTTCTTTCCCAAAGGCGAAAGAAAATACATGCATCACACATTCAGACGAGCTGTTATTAGGTCTCTTTTTTAATTATGCGATGATTGTTGGAGAACAGTCTCTCTACTCTTAGGGGTAGAGATAAGGTGTACAACTTACCACAATCCTACTTTTGTGTGGGATAGGTTGGGTGTCTTTGGTACTGTCTTATGCTCACCCTATTCCATAATTGTGTTCCTTCTTTCCTTTTTGAGTTGTTCCTAAATTTTGTTCTTGTTTGGCTAGGAACTTTTTCCCTATTTTGTGGAAATAGAATTCCCTGGAAAGTGGACGATGTTTTTCCATGCACCAAACAATGGGATCAAATGATACACATAATTATTTAGGAAAATAAAGAGAGTTCCTGCCAAGTTCCAACCAAAAACTCTTATTTGACATGATTTTGATGTTTTAAGAAGTGGACAAATGTTATTTTGTTCACCTCTTGAAATGTTTGATAGAATTCCCATACATGTCTTATTACTCCCAAGTCCCAACATTTTTTTTGGGTTCTTCTCATCTATGAATTTTCAATTTTTGAAACTATGTTATAGGTTGGAGTGACTGGGTACTGCATGGGTGGTGCCCTTGCCATTGCAAGTTCTGTTCTAGTCTCAGGTGTTGATGCTGTTGTAGCATTCTATGGAGTACCTTCTGCTGAGCTGGCAGACCCTGCCAAGGCCAAGGCACCTGTACAGGCTCATTTTGGGGAGGATGATGGATTTGTTGGATTTTCAGATATCAAGGTATGCTACCATGTTTCTTTTCCTTTGTCATTTTTTGTATTATATACTCCGTTTATATTTCCCCACTTGTTTTGTCCTCCCAATAATCCTGAAAACATGCTAGGGAAGGAAATAAGGAGGAAAGTTGGAGAAACTTAGAAGGAAAGAAAATGTTGGAAAAATTAAAGATTGCTTTGAAGTTTGAACCCAATGAAATCAACTTTAGCTATTTGTTCAAACTCATGTCATTTGAACATTTTTTCTCATTTTAACACATCTATACAAAACTTCAAAAAAGTTCCAACAAAAATTGATTTTTTCCGTGGCATTATCCAAGGTAAACCTGAACATAAAAAGCCATTGCGTATCATTTCCAGAACTCCATAGATGTGAGAACTTCAAAAAAGTTCTCACTTTCTTATGAAATGGATTGAGCATTTCTGTTGACTGGTGAAAACTTACACACGAACCAAACTCTGCATGAAATGCTTAACGAACTACTGAATATATTGGAGTATGAAATACAGTATGGGTTTTTTTTCTCAGGCTGGGAAAGAGTTGGAAGAGAAGCTGAAAGAATCTGGAGTTGAACATGAGGTGCACTTGTATCCCAAGGCTGGGCATGCATTCATGAACAGCTCCGCCGATGGGATACAGCGGAGGAGAACCATGGGAGAGTCTGATGTTGAGAATGCCACTGTGGAGCTGGCTTGGTCTCGCTTTCGCTCATGGATGAACCGCTTCTTGTCCACCACGGCTTGAACAAAGAATAAGCATTATGCGCGCTTTTTGTTTGGAGCTGTCTCTTGCCATGTAAGAACTAGTTCTCTTGAGGTTGTGGGTGATAATAAAGTGGTACCATATGATGCTTGTTTATGGTGTGCAGTATTGTGTGGTTTTTCCTTTCTATGCTTTCATTACTCTCTGATTAGGCAATTGGAAATATACTCCGTAATACGGTCACACGGATTGCGGAGTATATAATACGGAGTAGCTTATTAGTCCTTAGTAAAAGTGGCCATGACAGTTTTGCTTCGCCTTTTGAAATTGACTATGCGTTTTATTAAACTTTATGCATGGGGCGTGGTTTAATGGGCAAAAGGGGTAATACTCGGACGAAAATTTGTAGCATGAAGTCCTTGACGTACTAGAGACAGATCTCACTCTTTATTGATCAGTCTAAGACTAAAGTTTAATTTATTTTCTTCCAGTCTACTCTTTGGGTTGATCTTGGAGGATCATAGAATGAGGTTCATGGTTTTCATGCATTTTATACTAGCAAAAGTTAGAAGTGTTGGTTAAGGAGTGCTTTGGCAAAGTGTATCGTAATAATGGAGATTGAGTTTATATAAATCACATGATAAAAGTTTTGGAAAAAAATAGTTTAATATAATTCACATGATTTTAAGAAATAAACTATAGTCCCTCTGTTCTAAAATGATCTTCCCAGACATTATTCACTTGATCAAACTATAATCATTTGATTTATCTATTGTCCTTAGTTATTTGATAAAATAATATAATCATTGCACCCCTTGTGTTGTAGACTTTTTGATGTAGTTTTAAAATAAATACCCAGTAATTTTTACGGAGTATTTTTTAATTTTACACAATCAAATAAATTAAATTAAAAATATTTTCAAACATATTGAGAAGATTTTTAGGACGGAGTTGTATAATAGGGAGTATATTTTAAAAGTTAACGAATTAAATATTTTTAAATGAATCAAATATCGTATGCAAAATAAAAGAATCGAATACTAATCTCTAAAAATATTCGAATCGAATACAAATATGAATACCGTCCATAAACTAACGAATACAAATAATGTTTATCAATATTTGATTCAATTCGATTCGTTTACAACTCTGGGTGTGGCATGCGTTAAATCTGGCAAATGAGAATGATGGACAAAATTAGGGCTTGGTGAAGTAAACGAAAGGGTAGAGCTCTGAAATCCGGAGGCCGGAGCTATGCAAGTCAAACACACCAATATCAACCTCAATTTTGGTAAAAAAGTGAAATTCTGGTAACCAATTTCGAGACAAAAGGAGTAAGTTTTATTTAGTCGAGTATCTATAATAAATTCAATTTGTTCAACAGCTACCGACTAAATGCTTAATTAAGTTCAGGATCAAAATACACTTCACTGAATTTCAATTATGTACCCACTAAATTCAGTTCAATTGAGATAAGCTTTACTACTAATCAGCTCCTTACAATCCATCCATAGACTACATTCCTTTGTTTGGATTACATTTCAAATTCCTTTGTTTGGATTACATTTCAAGTACAAAAACTACTGCTGACAAAAACGAAACCCATTACAGTTGATTGTTCTTATTGCCCCATCTACTAACACTATGCAGTTATGTCATTACTACTACTATATAATAAGCTAATTCTTGGTTAATCATCGGATTTGCTGCATCAAGTTACAAACAGGAATTTCAAGTCCGCCTCTGATAGCTTTCCAAGTGCATCTGCTGACCCACCAACCGTCCTGTAAAACCAATTTGAGTTGTAATATTATAGCCTTCTAATTATTATTACACTCATAATTATAAGTAGCATTTCAGAGTGTTACTACTATTATAATTAATTCTATGCATTTAGTACCCTTCGAAAACGAGTTCCTTCTTCTCTTGCAACTTCAAGATCCTTTCCTCAACGGTGTTCCCAATCACAAATCTTACTATTCTATAATCCACAGGGAGATAGAGTGAGAGAGATTTAGATAATCACACACATACTCCAGGGGAAGACAAGTTGAAGAACACACATACTCCAGGGGATGACAAGTTGAAGAACACACATACCTTATAGGTTTATATTGTCCTATCCGATGGATTCTATCTTGAGCTTGCCTTTCCACCGCTGGATTCCACCATGGGTCCATCAAGAAAACCTGTCCCCACCAACCCAAAACGTGAGAACCCGGCCGGATTGCATTCATAAAGGATCATGATGATGATGATGATAAAATCAGACACACTCACATGTGATGCAACGGTCAGGTTTAAAGCAACTCCTCCGGCTTTCAAACTCATGAGGAATATTCTGCACTCCGGGTCATTTGTGAATTTACTTATAGCAGCTTCTCTGGTAGCCATAGACATTGACCCCACCAGCTGGACACAGTTCACCCCCGACTGCCAAGGAGTGACACAACAAATTACTTGCCGTTCACCATTTTTTTAATTAATTAACACATAAAGATCATTAAAAAAGGGGCATACTTTGTTCAGAGAATAGTTTATCAAATCCAAAAATGAAGTGAATTGGCTGAAAACTATTCCTTTTGCAGAACCATCTCTTTCCACCATACATCTTATTTCTTCCCTCTACATCACATCAGAATGAATGAAAAGTAAGTCATCCCATAAGAAAATCACATTTTGAAAAAAGATAAGTTTGAAAATGAAAGAGCACAATGGAAAAAATTGAGAGGTGGGATTTGTAAAATACCAAGGCATCTATTTTTGTACTGGTCTGGAATTCATCCAAACAAACTCTATTCAGTATACTGGAGGCCCTAAATCCTTTGATTGTTGTTTTGGTATTTGTATCTCCTTTACTACTAGTAGAAGACAGGTCCACTGTGAGCGGTTTGGAGCAGGAAGGGCATAAATGTTGTGCAGTGCTAGCAGAAAACTCCACCAAACAAGATCTACAAAAAGTATGCGCGCATGATGTAACCTGTAACCACATGCCACAAGTTCATGAAGCGTGTTAAAATCTGAAATAATTCTAACATCAATTTAAATCATATCATTACACATCACAATATAAATATTAGCATTCACATACATCTGAAGGTAGGCATTAGAGCACTCACATCAGTGAGTTAAAAAAACCTCACAACTCTCTCTACACTTCTTTTCTCATCCACATCATAAATTTTGAGTGCAAGTTTTTTTTTCCAATACTTCCCAGCAGTGAGAAACACTTGTTCACCACTCTCTTCCACAATAGGGGTGAAAAGGTGTGTGGAAGCCTCTTTTTTCATCACAATGAGTGCTAAAAAAGAAACTATGTAGAAAGAGGTAGAAGCTCATTGTTGGAAGCAAAAAAACTTCTTACGCGTGCGAAAGAAACTCACTGACGTGAGTGGTCTTACATCTTAGCTTATTTATTTTTTTACCAAGGAGATGGAGGAGAGGGAGAAGGAAGCCAAAAGCCCAAAACACAACTTACCACAGGATCTTCTACTATATCATGACATAGACCACATGTTTGTTCAGCATTTTCAGCAGCTAGAGCATCTGCACGTCTTTCCATAGCAGTGGTAGAGTATACAACAAGGTAAGGGTGATCAACTGCCTGGACATAAATAAAAAAGTAGCCCAGAATGAGGACGTACTATTTCCAGAGCCCAAAACAATGTGTACACAAACATTATAAAGATCGACAAACCTGCCGTAAGCGGGTAAGAAGTTCAAAAATGTGGGCATAGTTATTCATCAAAGTTCCCTGCTGAACATATCTGAGTAGAAGAAAACAGCCTTAAGTTACAAATCACTTATCTCCTTACTCTCTTTCTTTCATATTTTAGACACAACCATAACTGTAATACTATCATATCATATCAATCGAAAAACAAACACAAAGATCTGCGCAATCTGCAGTTGTCAAGAACATCCTCATATATATATATGTGTGTGTGTGTGTGTGTGTGTTTATTATATTCAAAATGGTATAAGAACAGCCTAACTCCTAATTCAATTGTTGCAGTAGCAGTGGATTTGAGGAACACTGTTCTCTGCCAGAATGCTGGAATTGTCCAATTAGGGGCCAATCAGGGAGGGAGTGCAGAGGCACCAAGCATTTAGACCCAAGCAGCGCCTAAAAATAAGCCAAATCTACATTTTCTATTTTTAAGTTTTTAACATAACAAAACGATAGGTGCAACCCCCGGTTGCCAGGAACATCTTCAAATATTCAGTAGTAAGTGGGCTTGAAGATTTTGCAAAAAGTTAAGCTTTAATAGATAACCACAGCCTATACAGGTGCATTTCAAATAGTGTGTCTTATAATAATAAGCTATACTATTCTGAATCAAATGAGTTGCAAATTAATGAATTAATGCTCACATATAAAAAATAACATTAAAAATATCGCAGTTTATGTAATATGTCTATTATTGATTTTTAATCATTACACAACTTTAAACTAGGATAAAATCTATTTAAAAAAAAATAGGAGCCCCCAGCACCCAGGCTGATTATTTTTACACCTAGGCTAAAATTTAGCATTTAAGCACAACCTAGTGCATTTTTTGGAACAGTGCCACTAATACTCACTCCTTATTGAGAGAAAGAGGAAGGATAAAAACAGTGTGCACATGAGAAGAATGTTGAGCCTCCTAAATTAATGTTAGGTATTATTATAGCCCATAGCTAGCGGGTGGAATGCCAAATCATGTAACGCTTACACCTACCTGTGGGAATGCATGCAGATCGACACAAAGAATGAAAATATCTGCATGCATTACCACAGTAGGTGCAAGCGTTACTTAATATAAAAAATCAAGATCATGAGGTAGCTTGAGAATATCAGTCTAATCTAAAACAAAACATCTAATAAACTATAAAAGCAAGCATTAGAATGCATACGTGTTAAATTGAGCTTGACTCTCATTATATAGAGATGTGTAGTAATCTTCTTCTTTGACATCTAGAGAATCCCTCCTCAGTGTCACCTGAATCGGAAGATAATAATACGTATCTTTATTTCAAAAATATAGTAAATTTATTCGCTGTATGACACTAGTATGGCTTTAGACTCACAATCCTTGGGGGGAGTGCAAGATCAGCAGCCCTGCCTTTTTTGGTACGTCTTAGTAGAACGCTTTTGAGAATTTTATTTTTTAACAATATCATAGCATCTTTGCCATCCAAAGAATTTCCGTGAGCTTGTATTGGTGAGGCAATATTCTTTAAATATAACAAAACCAACAAAGCATGTGTCAGATATCTGTTCTTGCCACTTACCGAAGGAATACATGACATTTTACTGTCCAATTAGGGTCCATGACTTACCCTATTCCACCAACAAAAGTGTCGCACAGATTTATGAGGGCAATGTGGGCAATCAGTTGAAGAACTACAACCAACCATCGGTTAGAACAAGTTAGTAGCAAAAACCAATTCACACATTAAAAATGCAAAAAAGTAATGAATTAAAAGTTGCAGAAAATTAGTTCATTACAAGTAACCTGAAAAATATTCCAAATAATTTAAGCAAGATCAAAAAAATACAAAATGAAAAGTAAGTAGCCTCCTTTTTATGTGCCTTTTCTCAGTTTGTGGCATTTTAGTCTAGGGCTTAAATATTGCCATGGCTGTAGGGCATATCCAACCTTAGAAACAGTAAAAATAATCCTAAATTTACCTAAAATCAAGCGATCTACAATCACAATCTTTACAAAAGTAATAAGAATAAGGAACCATCTGAAGAAACCGGACCTGTGAAAAGGAAAACAGCCTGATCAGACTAACACTTCGGTTGCAGTTAAACAAACTTGCAAAACAGGCTTACCAGTGAGTACAACTCTCCAACACGGTTCTGAAGGGGGGTGCCACTCAAGGCCCACTTGTAGGAAGACACTAAAGAAAGGACAGCCCTTGTAGTGTTAGAGCGTCTATCTTTTACATAATGGGCCTGCAGCACATAGATGCAGTCAAATAGATTCAAAGGGCTACTATATTCTATAAGCAATGACGAAATGAATATATAGTCATGGTGAAATTATGAGATAGAATATCATTGTCAATTAGATTCACTGTAACACGAAAAGTGTAAGCTCTCCTCAAAATGCAAGACATAGTAAATCGAATTTATATACTACGTATGCACTAACTGAAAATCAATAGGAGACTAAAGCACATTGAACTAATGCACAGGAAATAGCCAAAGTAAGCAGCACAGGTTCCAAAATATATACACGTCATTGAACCAATTGACTATAAAAAATGTAATTTGAAATTGAAACAAGAGAAATCTTACCTCATCTAAAATTATGCGATCCCAGTTAACAGAATGTAAAATTGATTTTTTCCCAGAGATGTTTTGATCTTCATCTTCTATGCCCTCCACAAGACAGTCATTGTTGGATTCATTGCCAATGTTCTTACTTTTAATGCCCTTTTTGCGGCCTCTTTTCCTTGCATTGCGCTCACAGCCATTGTTCTGCTCATCCTTGCCTGTATCAGATTTTTGTATGTCCAATGACAATTTTATCCCAAAACTGTGTTTCTTTTTCTGTTGCTTTGACTGTTTAGCAGTTTTAACAGCATCTGGCCCACAGAAATATCTCTGGTGAACAATCATACTTTGGTCACTGTAAGCTTTTCCACACCACTCGCATTCCTGTTTTGGAGGCATCATATTTTTCCTATAATCGGCCTCAACAGTGGAGTACGTTGTAATAACAAAGTCATATTCAGAAAGTCTCTCTATGTTTTTTGCCCTATTTGATCCATGATAAACTAGCACCTTACAGCTGCCCTTCTTGGTGAAACGATCAATCTCACTAACCCACTGCATCACAGCAACCAATGGACATATCACAAGAGTACCTTTGATTGCTGGCAAATCTTGATGAGACGTAGGAGGAAAAGAAAGCAAACTATGTTCACCAACAGCTCTCTTGAGCTCACGCTTAGCCAGCACCAGTGCTATTGCTTGTACAGTCTTCCCCATCCCCATTTCATCGGCTAGAATACCCCCTTTAGAAAAAGATTCTTCTTGTTTTAAAGCCCATGCCAACCACTCCTTTTGGTATCTCAAAAGTGGCATTGTCAATTCCGCAGGTGCATCAGCCACTTCAAACACCATCTCATTCTGGTTATCCACAGCAGCAGTTGCGAAGTTATCCACAAGCCACTGATCATTTTCATCTTCCCATACTTCCCACATCAGTATCGGTCTGTTCTTTCTCCTCTTTAAACTTTTCTCCTTCCTTTTACTTATCCTGTCCAGCAATTCAATGAAATCAGGATTATTTGAATGAGGCCCTCTGATGGCACGCTTCCTATCACCCGCCGCCTTTTCATTCTGCATTTTTTCTTCCCCAAAGCCCGCGCCCTTTTCTGACCTCTTTTTTGAAGGCCCGGCCTTCCTCCTCCGCTTTGAAGCCTTGAACGAATTGTCACCAAAGTCTGACTCACCATCACTGTCATTTACATGGAAGCCTTTCAATAAGCTCTCTTCCAGAATCTTGACAATGACTTCATCTGCAAACGGGCATCATTAATCACAGCTAGTCCCTAAAGGTAAATCATCAACCACATTTTCTAGCATTGATGAAAAGCCTAACAAAGTTGGCAATGCAGAAAACGCGACTAAATAAACAGGATAAAATTGAGCATGAACTAATGAAGGTGTCCTGGGAATAATACCTTCGCTGGCAAGATATTCAGAATCAGAAGAATCAATGCTAAAACTATCCTCATCAGAGCTCCTTTCTTGATGCGAACTCCCTTCTCCAGCTTATACATCGCGCAAGAAGGAAACACACACAATCACACATAAACAGGGAGAAAAATATACAGTCATTAATAAAAATGAAATTGTTGGTTTCTTACCATCCCGGGTAAATTGAACGGAAGAAACACATAGCATACAAGGATAAACCGATGACGACTCATTGAATTATTATAAAAAAAACGGAAATGGAGGATTACCATTCATGGAATGCCTAGAACGCCGAGAGCGAAGCTTCATCGTAAGAAACCGGAGTGGGGGGAGAGGATGGGCAGCGAATTTAGGGTTTCGAGGGAGAGGAAGTGTGGGGGAGGTTTTAGATAGAAAAAGGGAGAAGAAGCGCAGAGTCGCGTCTCTGTGCACAACTACGCATCATGTACAGTACGTGGGTGTAGATAGTGGAGAGAGAGAGAGAGAGAGAGAAGACACGTCGGTCGATGAGTGGGAGAGAGTATTAAATTTTGTGCGGCGGGAAGGTGGTGTGGGTACCCCACAATTCCCAAGGTTCACATATACTCCCTCCGTCCCAAAAAGTTTGTTACGTTTAGAAAAAATTGCGTCTCGTAAAATTCGTTACATTTCTATTAAAAAACCACTTTTACCCCTTACTTTTTCATACCCTACCTATCACATCATACCTTTTTTCTAATAATCTACCCATCACATCCTACTTTTACCCATCACATCAAGGGTATTTTTGGAAAGTCAATACCAAAATATCCCTTCCTTAATTTCCCAAAAAGTCAAACCGTCCCATTCTTTTTGGGACGAAGGGAGTAGAATAATACGGAGTAACAAATTTCACAAACTTATCATTTATGATTTAAAGTTTATTTTAGGACAATGCTACGTTCACAAACAGGATTGGTCACAAACTCCACAAATTTACTATTTATGGTTTAAAATCTCATTTTAAAATTATTTTAGATTATTTAATACTACCTCCGTCCCACTCTCTTTGTCCACTTTTGACTTTTGGAACTGTTTATCTAAGCACTTTGACTCATCAAATTCTCTCAATGTGTAAGCCTAAATATAGTCATGTGTGATCTTGTTTGATTTGTCTTTACATATAGATTATTTATATATAATTTTTATAATTTTTTAATATATATACAAATTACAAGATAAAATGGATTAAAGAAGTGCATTGGATGGTGTGCCAAAAGGTATGTGGACAAAGAGAGTGGGACGGAAGGAGTATTTTTTATAGAAATTCACAAATGGTAGGTTTGTGAAGTTTGTGATGATTGTGTTTGTGAACCAAGCATTTCTCTTTATTTTATACTCTCTTCGTCCGAAAATGTTTTTCACATTTGACTTTTCTTGGTCAAAATTTATAAACTTTGACTACGATTTGTGGAAAAAACACATTGTATTATATGTAAATTTAATATCAATATATTCATAACAAAACGTAGTTTTCAAATACGAAGTATCAATTTTTTATAAAATATATCTATGTATAAATATAGATATTAATGGTCAACATGTAATATTGGATAACGCAAAAAGTCAAATGAGAAGAACATTTCCGGACGGAGGGAGTAATAACTTTCGATGATTTAACTTTTTTTTATTCAAGTTCATAAATAGTAAATTTATAAATTTGGTAACCATTATGTTTGTGTGTCTAGCATTTCTTATTTGGTTAACTATGGAATTGCCACCACCACAATTTGTATTTTGCAAATTTGATACAGACTACGTTCTCTTAGACTGATTTGATCTGAATTTTTTAAGGGTGATTTGATCTGATTTGAATGATATGATCTCATCTGAAGATTATTATCATTATTAATTAACAATAATTGTTTTTATTATTATATTTACAAGTAAATATGATTATTAATTGTTATTATAATTATTATTATTTATTATTATTAAGTAGTAATAATAATGATTATTATTATTTGAATCTTTATTATTGATTACTATTACATTTATTATTAAGTATGATGATAACAAATTATTGTTATTAATTATTATTATTTATTAGTAATAATATTAATATAATTAATCACTATTATTATTCTTTTAATCATTATTGTTATTCAAATTATTATTATTCGTTAATAATAGTAATGATTAATACTGTTTTAATCATTATTAGTTTTTTAATTTTTATTATTATTTTTTTAATTCTTTATTTTTTAAATAAATTTTTGATCTAAATGGATCTGATCCGAATATATCTGATTTGATCTTTATGGACCTGATATGATCTGAACTAATCAAAATAAATCTGATCTGATCTGGACCGATATGATTCTTATAAGAATAAGGAATAAATAGTAGAAATAAACTGAAGAAAACGAGACCATAGTTGGGAATTAATTTTTACGGAGTACTCATTATTTTTTGAATAAGGCGAGGGTACACTAGTCAAATACGGAATAAGTGTCTATGTTCACACACACTAAATTTCTTTGTTTGTCTATGTAAAAATGAGGTATACTAAAATGGTATACCCCAAGCATGACCCTTATTTTTATTACTCCCTCCGTCCCAATTTAAATCATCTGTTTTGATTTTTGGGCATATTTAAGGAAAATAAAAAATAGAGATGATTTTCCGAAATTGTCATTACTTTTTAGAGGGGGTGATGACGAATGAGAAGATAAGGTGAAGAAGTGTGACTTATTTTATGAGTAGTTTAGGTATTTTATTTTTAAAAGTTTACGAAAACAACTAACAGGCAACTTATTTTGGGACAGAGAAAAAAGGCAAACAGACAATTTAAAATGGGACGGAGGGAGTATTAATATTAGCATTAGTATTGCTTTTTAGGAAAAATTCACATAAATACTCTAAAAAAATACTACATTCGTCCCTAAATAATTACTCTTTACGCAAAATGAAGTAAAATTTCCATTTTTTCAATTTATTTTAGTTAAAGATTGGTATATAAAAAAATAAAAGTTACATAATTAAAAAGTATATCAAAAGTTTTACAAAATAAGAGGTGACAATAAAATTTTATATCATCTAATAGTCAATGAAAACACATAAATAAATTAAAAGTTCTCGTGATTGTTGAATTGTAAAGTATGTAAGTCATTTAGGAACATGAGTATGCAATTTTACGTTAGTAGTTTGAAAATGAATAATTGACACCACTACTCCTAGAAATTACTCATTTTTATGGCAAATTTAAAAGCGGACCTAAAGTTCACAGTGGATCCTACATATAAGGAAAATAAAAAAAACCTTACTATCTTAATAAGCATTTATTTTAACTAAAAAAGATCTATGTGAAAATGTACACAAAAATGGTATGCACCCAAGGTGCACCATAGAAACATTTGACTGCACAGTTATTAAGTATGAATTGATAATTAACAAAAATAAAGAAAATATCTTGAATGCTTTATAATTACCCCCTCCATGATAAAAGTTGTAAAATTGAATTCATGTTTTTTGTGTATTTAATTTATTGCTTGATAAGTAATGTCATTGAAAATCATTTCACAAGATCTACCCAACGATACGAAATTGGATATGATATATAAATTTGATATTATGTCTCACTGACATTTTTCATCCAAACAATTCAGAATTGAAAGAATCATATTTATTTTTCTATTTGTGAACAAAACGAGTTTTACGTTTAAACTATTCTCTCTTGTAAAAGAAAATAAGGCTCCCTACCAACGTATATTTGGACGAAAAAAAAAAGTGACATAAAATAGTTAAGTATTTTTTCATTATTACGGAGTATTTGCTTGCTTCTTATTTTTTATTTACCGCATTAAATAGAATGACACAAAAAACATAAATTATAAAGTATAAAATAAATTACTGAAAAAATGCAAAATATAAAATAGGAAAAAGAATATTTTTTATTTATATTTTAAAGGATTGAATTTAATTTTAGTAGAAATAAGTAAGTATTGAATAAATAATAAAAATGTAATCATTACAATGGACGCGATGTATTAGGGTGTGAAATGAGTGAGTGAGATGGTGAATGCACTCAGTACTTACTGATGTGGCGTTGAGTGACTGCTGATTTAAAGTAAGCCGGTAGAGCGCTACAGATCATGTTTGGTAATGTAAATGCATTTTAACTCCTATTTTGAAAATAAAACATGAAAATCTTATTTTGATATATTTTTTATGTTTTACTCATAATTTAGTCTTTTTCCTTTAATTTTCCCAAAGTGTACTCTTTGCGTTCCATAATTATATTTTTCTTTTAATTTAAATTATCCTGATATTCTAGTTCACTTTGTTTTTTTAAAAAAGATTGTATAATCCTTATTACGGAGTATTTATCTTTTCCTTGCACATATCACAATCACACAAATTCTATTTTGTTCAATACCGAGTATCATATTTTGTATCTATCACATATAGAAAAATAATTATGAGACAAATAGAATATGAATGTTGTTCATTTTACTTGTGCAAGCACTCATAATATTTTTTTTTTTGAAAAGGGAAAAACATAATTTAGACACTTCTTTGCCGTCCAAATAGCACATAACGGCATCACATGATTGGCGCGTCCAAAAGATTTGGATGAGGCTGTTGGGTGTGGTGCCATCAGGCAGACGACCACCTCAGCTCCGCCTCACGGCCATGAAAGGAAGAAGACCAAAGGGTATGGGTTGGGGCTCTTCCCAAAGCACCGAAGAAGGCGGAGGAGAGAAATAGAGAGGGTGAGGAAGAAGAAGCAGGTAGGATGATGGGAAAATACGAAGTCCTCCTTGCAAAGTTTTATAACTATTCTTTCGCTTTTTATACAATCTCAAAAATGTAGGAAGATGAGTTGCTCTCTCTAAGCTTTGGTACCATTTCAATCATCTTCAAGTTGGGCTCAAACTTTACATCCACTAATGTATATATTCCACAATTCCCATCTTATTGAATCTAAACAGCCACTAAAGAACAACATATCACAATTGATTGTTCTCTTTGTATATTAGAAACATGAATAGAAGAAGGTGAAGATGCTAGCTCTAAAAAATGGAACTTCATAACTAATGTACTCAAGCAAAACAAACCACACAAGGCATTACTCTTCATCTTAGTGCTGTTTTTTTTCCTACAGCTGGTTGAGCTTGCAAATTAGATGCACATTTGGTGAACAAGAACAGCAAGACAAAGAAATGGGCAACAGCAAGTAGTTCCAAGAAAGAAAAGATTGTGTGGAGTATTTACCTACAAGAAATAGCACACAAGCCCAAAAACAAATAGCAGATCAAACCCGTTTTCCACTGCTTGGGTTTGATTTTGTGCAGAGGACCTGTCGACCCTTGTCCCGTCTTCGCTTCAACAGTGCTCTTCCACTGGTAGTGCGCATCCGCCTTCGGAAGCCATGTGTCCGAGCTAAAGACTTTCTAGATCTATTCCTCTTGGTTTGGCAAAGAGAATATTTTGCTGCCTTCACCACTAGTCCAGCCCTTCTACTTCTGCTCACTCCACTCTCATTATTGAAGATAAACCCTAGCGAGGAACCTACAATTTTTGATGGATTTTCACTTAGCAAAATCTTGTAGATGAAAAGAGAAAGAGAGAGTTCAATGTTCAAGCAATTATAATTCTCAGCATTTGTTTATATTTCAATTTCCATCTCTTCCCTGATGTAATCCTCCAATCAAGTTCAAGAGTGAATGAAATATCAACTTCACCACTCTTCCATTACTATCTGTAACATTCCACAGATTGCCCCAACCAGTACCCTAAGGTTGAATATTACAGTAATAACCAGAATTGGAAGATTTTATTCATCAATTTCCCAAAATTCACGATCCATTTCTCCAAATTATAATTCAATTTTTTTTTGTGATTCCTTCCTAATCCTAGTTACATGAATGAAAAAAAAAACCCCTAACATCAATAACCAAGAGCCTAAACATTGAAATGCATCAACACCCCAATCATAGCGAAACAACCACACAAGATCGAAAAACCGAACAAAATTACTTTGTTTACCTGAGAAGGAGGAAGCGGATGAGCTAGAGAGCGAGGAATAAGCAGAGAGAAAGGAGCAGTGAAGGAACGGGGAAGGAGAGTTGGGCTTAAGGGCATTGACCTTGAGAGAGACGGAGGAAGATGATGTTCTCGAACCAGAGATGGGCGAGAGAGAAGCTGCTGCGGAGGGTCCAGACCTTTGTCCAACTCCTGCGCAGAGCCAGGTTCCTAACGGAATGGCTGCCATTGTTGCTCCTTCCACGGACCACAAACCCTTCTCTCTTTTTAGCGCTTTGCAGCCTTATCCGGTCTTTTTTTCCGGGTGTGGATTACGGAGACTAAGGGGTAGTTTGAGACGTACGGATGATACTCGGAATAGCATTAGAGATTAGCGTTAGCGTTTTGGATAAAATTTTAACGGTGCAGATTACTTTGAAAACGCTAACGCTAAACGCTGCTCGTTGATAGTCTTTTCAAAACGCTAACGCTAATCGCTAAACCTATTCCCAAACAGGCCCTTAGGCGTTAACGTTTTGAAAAGGCTATTGGCAGCGTTTGGCGTTAGCGTTTTTTTTATTCGTACAAAATAAGGTGTATTTTTTATTTTTATATCAATTTATAAATAAAATAAATTTAACACACGAAATTTTAGATATCTTTTTGAATTCTGTTATCAATTATGTGACAGAGAGAGTAATAAATTATATGCGAAACAAATCATTCAACAAAATTAAACTAAAAAGTTCTAATGTGAAAAAATAATTAATTGAGTACAACATAAACCATCGAAGAAATTGAAACAAAAGTCTCAAGTGCTCGTTCAAAGATCGTTGCACAACTATATAGATTAACTGAGCCCTTTAAAACAAGATATGATTAATTTTACCATTACGAACACACACTCGCCGTCATGGGGTATGGATCATTAGATTGGGCATGAACTGAATCACATTAAAAGATTAAATTCAATCGATTACTTAATTCAACTCAAGAGCTTATATACAGATCATTATCTTCACACTTTTTCGATGTGAGATACTCTCTAATAATTTCTTTTTTTTGGGCTTGAACATCTGAGTTAGCAAACTTACTGGGGACACATCATTTTGTTGGTGGGGCACTCTATGTAATAACTCAAAGAAAAATACCCATAGTATTTCTTTTTACACTAACAAGGCCAATTTCACTCGGGGCACATGCCCCCAAAGCTTCTTGGTAGATCCGCCAATGCAGGCAGCTAGCTTGACCTTCAGAGTTTACTCGGGCTTAGCCGTGCAGAGGTAACCTTACCATGTTGAATTGGGTCTCATGCACCTACTCGACGTAACAGTAGCAGAGAAAGCAAAGTGTAGTGACCTGGTCAGAGTGTCCCGAAGACTACCCTGGTGCAACATACATGACTGGGTGAAAAGGATGATATACCATTGCCTGGATAGCTTTGGACCAAAACCCACCCAAGTGGATTCCAACCTTGTACGACGACAATAGACCTGCCACGTTAATCCAGTCGTATTTATCTTGTGATGGGTGTATTCCACCCAAGCCACAACCCGGGTTGGGTCCAGCCAGGAACAACTGGGTGAACCCCAAATAATATGCAACCAGGTAGCTTGAGTAGATCTGTACATGACCAGGTCCTGGATGTAGATCATCCGGATTACTTTCAGGCGACTGGTCACGTAGCATGGCATTGCAGAGAAGATCCTCGAATGATCAAGATATCCCCTTTAGGAAACCAACCGGGTGAATTTTCAGGGCTTGGTGTACTAACATGATAATGACCCTGCATGATTGAACGGAGATGAGACCAACCGGGCAAGGCCCAAACAATGCGCACTCGGACAGTTTGGGCGAATCTGTCCACGACCTGGGTCGAGTCTAACCTGACCACCCGGCCGGGTGACCCGTGGGTGACTGGTCGAGTGGCATGACACGATCAAATCATCAAACGATCAGATACCGTCCTTCAAAAAACCACTCGGGTGACTACTTGGGCGACCGTTCAGGTAGCTTGTCATCGCGGAGGATTTTCAAGTGAGCAAGACAGCCCTTCGAGGAACTGACCAGGAGCATTTTTGGGACTTGTAGTGACTTGTACATGATGACAACCCAACAAAGTTGGACGGTAGCGGCTTGGAAGTGACTAGGCCAGGCTAGATTCCTCTGCACTAGCACGCTTTCCCAAACATTCCCATCCAAGCACTATGCTTTTCCAAATATTCCCACCCAAGCACTAAGCTTGAAGAAACTGGAAGAAAGTGAAGAAGTTAGAAAAATTTTGAAGTTAACCTTTTCAATCCAAATGAATGGAGCCTAAATGTATAAGTTTTTATAATTTCAATTTTAATTATGCCATTTTGAAAAAATGAATCTTAGAAAATTCAATGGAGTATGGTAAATTGAGACAAGTAAAAAAGAGATAAAATAAACACCACCCAAATTGGAATTTATTCCATTAATCTAGCTAGTTCCAATTATTAATAAGCAATGATCATGAATGATATGGAGGATCATTCTTGCATGACTTTTTCACCTTGACCCTTAATTAAATTGATTTTTACAACTTGGATTCATACGTCGTGTTCTGAAAAAGATTCTTTCATGACTTTTTCCTCACTGACCTCTATATTGATTTTTACGACTTTATTCGTCATGTTATTCTTTTGTACCTTTATACACGTAAATTCTAAGAATGTGTATCTTAAAATTTACTTCCATATATTTCCCCGTTTTAATACAAAAGTTTATACTCCATTCGTAGTAAATATATTTATACACAACTACGGAGTATATACTCCCTCCGTCCCAAAGTATTTGTCCTCTTTCATTTTTACACATCATCCAATGCATTTCTTTAATCCATTTTATCTTGTAATTTGTATATTAAAAAATTATAGAAATTATATATTAATAATCTATATGTTAAGACAAATCAAACAAGATCACACATGACTATATTTAGACTTACACATTGAGAGAATTTGATGAGTCAAAGTACTTAGATGAACAATTCCAAAAGTCAAAAGTGGACAAACAAAGCGGGACGGAGGTAGTCTATTTTATAAAAATTTGGCATTTGAAAACTACATTTTATTAGGAATATGTTGATATTAAATTTATATCATAATATAAAACTCCATCCGTCCCTAAATAGATTACAATTTTTTTTCTCTCCTCTCGATAACTTTTGTTTGTTTACGCGATTTCATTAAGTATTTGATAAAATAAAATATTCTTGTCACCTCTTGTTTTGTAGAACTTTTCACGTAGTTTTTTAATATGTAATTTTTATATCTTCTTAATATACCAATTTGTAAATAAAATGATTTCAAAAAGTAAGAAATTTTAATCCATAATTTGTAATCAAATTAGGGACGGAGGGAGTATATTTTTCCATAAATCGGAGTCAAAATTTATAAACTTTGGCAAAAGCTAAATGTGAAAAACATTTCCACACGGATGGAGTACCAAACTTTCAAAAAATTCACCTGTCCTAAATGTTTTTTATTCGAGTTTGTTTTGTAAAAATTAAAATTATATATATTGATTATAATGGTGTAATGATCTTGAATATCTCGCCGGCCGAGTAATTTAATAATGTTGGATTCATTTTTAATTTAAATTTGCCTGAGTTGTCTGCCTTTCTCGTCTCTCGTCTGAGTTGTTCGCCTTTCTTGCCTTATTGGCTATAGCCTTTATAAAAAATGAGCTGCCGTTTTTTATACACATTTCTGTATATTAAATACTCTTCTTTTAGAAATATATGTAGTAACTACTCTAATTGTTTTAAATTGTTTAACATGTACTACTTGTTTGAGATTGCTGTTAGACCATAATACTAATATTACTTCTGGTAGTATTGGTTATGATAGTGTTTGATTATTAGTTAGCTTCCTATTTCTATTTGTGGTAAATGTTGTATTTTAGTTAGTCTTCATTCTCTATCCTAGTTGTGTTAGGAGTCTCTCTTATATATACTCTATCATGTACTTCATAATTCAAGAAGCAATATTATTATTCCAATATTTTAACATGGTATCAGAGCCACCGCTTTTGGTGATCTAAAAGAGTTCGATCTTTGCTTCCGTCGTCGCCGCCGGTAATTCCGGCGACGGAGGCTCCACCCTATTCACCTCTATTTTCTTTTCCTTCTTTTATCCTCAAATCAACTTCTCCATTCAAATGAAAAAAATGAAAAAAAAATCCCTGTTGAAATCATACAAAAAAACCATCAAAAGAGGAACTTCTCTTTTGTCATCTCCATGGTTTTTCAAAAAAAAAAACTCTAACTCCTCACAAACTCTCTCAACTCATCCTATCTTCTCAAAAAAAGGAAAAAAAATTATTGTTGTTTATCTCTAATTCACCATATCAAAATCTTATACCCAAATCTTTTTTCCATCACCAATTCTTAACCTCCCTTCTCTTTCTCTTTTGTTGAACCAATAAAAATCCAAAGTAAATCAGCACAAAAGTGAAGCCAAGAGGGGAAGTAGTGAAAGAGGAAAAAATACCTCAACAACTCACTCATTCAAGAAGGAAATAGAGCATTGCCCGGATCCAAGAAAAAGACAAAAATGTCTAAGATCTTCAGTCAAATAGGCACCTCCAGTAGCATTCTCTATTCTTCTTTGACGTCAGCAGCTACAAGCGCATGTCAACCTTCTCTCTTCCTCTTCGATGTCAGCAGCTACCAGCGCACGTCAAGCTTCTTTCTTCTCCAACGACATCAGCATCCACCGGCGCACGTCAGACTTATCTCTTCTCCAACGACGTCAGCAGCCACCGGCGCACGTCAGACTTCTCTCTTTTCTAATGACGTCAGTCACCATCGGCGCACGTCAGACTTCTCTCTTCTCAAAGTTTCCAGTTTTTAGCTAGTGTCCAGGCTTCCTCTTGCTTCAGCCAGAGTTCAACTTAAGGGGGATGTTAGACAATAATACTAATATTACTTCTGGTAGTATTGGTTATGGTAGTGTTTGATTATTAGTCAGCTTCCTATTCCTATTTGTAGTAGATGCTGTATTTTAATTAGTCTCCATTTTCTATTCCTAGTTGTGTTAGAAGTATCTCTTATATATACTCTATCATGTACTTCATAATTCAAGAAGCAATATTATTATTCCAATATTTCAACAATTGCAATGCAGTATATATTTTATGTATGAGGGTGTATGCCCCAAGATTGCCTTTTTGCCGCCCTCATCGCCATTCGCCTTAAAAAAAGACCCTCTCACATATCACATTGCCACACTCAACACATTATCACATTGCAACCGACACACTACCACTGTCATATTGTCATCCGTCATTGCCGGCCATCAGAGTGCTGTCGCAGATCATAGACAATTGATTGATCACACTGTCAACATTACATTGTTATCACCTTACATATTTATACAATAAATTAAAATTTAAATAATTTTCAATAAGATAAATTTATTCAAACAGTTCTTATATTAAACTACTATACATTACCATTTTTTTAATTGAGGTCTAAAATTCATCCAGTTCAATTCGAGTCGAAAAATCAAATTGAACGAATATACTTAAACAAACTAATAGATAATAAGAAGTTAAAACAACAAGCTCTTAATGGACCAAAGGTCCAACCCTCTTTTTGTATAAGCATTTAGTTATTATCTTGATCTACAAGTTCATACGAAATTATTTGAACTTTAAGTTAGGAGTATTTCTTTGGTATATCTTGGGTGTATATCAATTTTGTGGACTTTTTCACATAAATTTTTTTTATTTTTCTATTTGAAAAAATAAATGCCTATTTAAATAGTAAACAAATATTTATTTTGCTCATATGTAGGTCCACCATAGAATTTGCCTTAATAAGTTAATTTAGATGTATCATACTTATAATTGTTTGGATCATCTTTCACTCCATTCTCTTAATTGTTAGGCCATGAGGTGTGCTTTGCCTCTTCTCTTTCTCTCCTTCTTCCGACTCAATACTGCGTCAGCTTTTTACTTTCCCTTTTTCGTTTCTCCCCTTTCCAAAGAAATACCTTCCCCTTTCCCCTTCAATTTTATTATTTTTTTTAACACTAATTTTAATTTAAATAATTCAAAATAAAAACAATAAAACAATAAAATTTACTTTTTCAAATTTTAATATTATTTTTTAATACTTAATATATTTAAATAATTAAACTAAACACATAAAACACAATTTTATAATACAAAACTAAAAATAAAAAAGAAATAAAAAGATTAATAACTAAAAAAATTTCAAAAACTCAAAACTTAAAAAATGAAAAAAAATTAAAAAATAAAAATAAAAAATTAAAAGAAGCAACAAAAAAGATAAAAGAAGAAGCAACACGAAAAAAGAAAGAAGAAAGAAGCAAAAGAGATCAATAGAAAAAGAAACGTAGAAAATCAGAAAGGGAAAATAAGGAGGGGCTCCCGCTCTTCCCGTAGTTAGTTTCTTGGGTTGTTCTCCTTGTTCTTATGTAGTTGAGTTGTATAACTCATATTGGCTTTATTTTTTAACAAACAAGATTGTAGTAGAGGAGTTATATTTGTAGCTAGCCATTTTTGGTCTTATATAGAGTTAGTTGTAGCATCCTCTCCGTCATCTTGATATAATATAAGGAATCACAGCTCACTACTACAAAAAAAAACCTTTTGAATCGGTTATTTTTACCTTTTTAAATCGGTTGTGAACCGATGCAAAAGTCAGCAATGCAAATGCTGAGATAACTTTAGAGCCGTCGGCCGTCCGCTAGGGTTGCCGCGACCACATTCATCCATTACATGCAGTGACCTCTCCTTCGATCCAAAATTGCAGGCCTCTTCTTCGTCGCCCTCTCTTCATCGGCACTTCTCCTCCGATCCAAAATCGTTGGTCGCAGTAATTGCTCCTCTTCATAGACTTCTCTTGCCGCAGTAATCGCAGGCCTCTTCGCAGTAATTTTTAAGCTGGTTGTACCCAACTTTGGGTACAGCCGGTTGTATAATATAATTTGCGAGTTTTATCACATAGGGTCCATTCGCTTTGTTCTCACATTCAAAGAATGTGAAGAAAGAAAGAAAAACCACAGCTCGTATCCAATAGTTGACATACACGGTCAAAGTGATTAATACTTTCTTAGTCCCATAAATATGTTATCGTCTTGACTTTTGGGTGATGCTCAAATGAAAGTTCACGTATTCATCGTAGCACGTTACTCACGGAGGAGAAATGACATTCATAATTTGTGATGGAGGGAGTACTATTGTAATTGCAGCCATACTATTATATGCATGTGTGTGTGCGCGCACACAAACACACATTTATAGATTTTTTTTGCCAAAAATCATGTCATTTGTAGCCTGATAAGATTTCTTCTACCAATCCCAAATACCCAAATATTATTACAGGTGTTTCTTATGTCAGGTGTTGCTAAATGTCATGCTAGGTAATAATATACTAGTACCTCCGTCCCAAAAAGATTTACACGTTTTGACTAAAGTTGAAATTAAGGGAGGGATAATTTTGTGTTAACTTTCCAAAAATACCCTTGATGTGATGGGTAAAAGTAGAATGTGATGTGTAGATTATTAGGAAAAAAGTATGATGTGATAGGTAGGGTTTGAAAAAGTAAGGGGAAAAGTGATTTTTTAATAAAAATGGGTAGGAGATTGTGGTACGTAATTTTTTTGAAAGGTGTAAATCTTTTTGGGACGGAGGGAGTATATATTATCTATTACGACAACTTTTATCTTGCAATTTTTTGATTTTCATATTTAACTTTCTTTTTTTTAAATAACTTTTTTATGGAGTAAGAAAATTCATTATAATTAAAGTTTGATTTATTTGTAGAACAACCATTCATGTATTTATAATACTCCCTCCGTCCCCCTAAGATCTTCTCGTTTTGACTTTTTTTGGTTTTTAAGGAAAGTTGAAAAAAGGTGAAAGTTTACCAAAATACCCTTAATGAAAATGGGTGGGGTGTATTAAATAAGGTGGAAAAGATGTATTAAATAAAGTAAGTGGGGGTAGTTGTGGTATTTTAATTGTTAAAAAATGAAATGAGAAGATCTATATGGGACAAAGAAAAAGAGCTAATGGGAAGATCTATGGGGGACGGAGAGAGTACATTAGAGTCATTAACTCTTTATGACATTATCGATAATGCCTTAATATTTAATTTTTATGAAACTTCAATTTCTGAGTATTTAATTAAAAGAACTACACGTATTGTATATATATAATTTTATCATATATATATACATCTTTATTAAGTATGTCATTTGTTTTTAAAAAAAACTTTTAATGTGTTACATTTTATATTGAGTAAATTCTATAAATAATCCTTTATAACTGAGATTTTTTCGGATTTAGTTTATACCGTAGTATTTATCAATTATTATGTTGAAAGTCCTTATAACCTTATTAATTGGGTGCCATTATATTCCACGTTTGGTCCTCCGTTTATTTTTCCGTCTCTGTGCTGTTACACGAAGACTAAATATGGAATGATACCAAATTAATAAGGACCACAAACATAATATTTGATTTAGATAGACTATATATCAAAACTACCAATTATAAAGGACTATTTAGAAAATTTATTCTTTTAAAACCACTTTTAATATATAAGTTAATAAATATGAAAAGTGTGTGGTTGTAGTTTATTCATAAAAAGTCAAAATTTTTACACCATAAAAAAATAATTTACCAAAAATGGATTGGTGTTGTTAAAATGGATTAATAACTTTTAATTTCTTTTGGAAAAGAAACTAAACTAGAAATAAAACATGATTATTTCTCAAAAAAAACATGAAGAGAGTACCAAAATAGGAATTTCATATTTTTATCTCCAATATAGAATACAATTCTAATAATGCCAATATATTTACCAAAAAATACAATGAGATGCAAGTATACAGTGTCATAATATTACAATATAAATAATTTTGATTTTGAAGAAATAAAAATGGAACTCTTGGTTTGATGATAAATGCTACGGAGTATGTGTTACTCTCATTTGGGATGACTCCTTATTTCTTTTTTATTTTTATCCATTCTAAACTGATTATCATATTAAAAAAATAAAATTTTTTGTAAACTATTTTTTATGGTATACGAATTTTGATCTTTTATGAATAAACTACAATAATACATTTTTCATATTTATTAACTTCAATTCTATATTAAAAGTGGTTTGAAAATATCAAATTATCTAAATAGTCCTTTATAACCAGAAGTTTTTTTATATTTAGTCCATATTTATCTAAGGGTCCGTTTGGAGAGGAGAAAAATGACTTCCGGAAGTCATTTTTCTCATTTTATGGTGTTTGGAAACAGAGTCAAAGTAAAATGAGAGGAGGTCACAGGAAAATGAACCCAAAATCTGGAATTTGACTTCCGCCTTCTTTTCGGTAGTTGATTTCCGCCTTCTTCCTTAGCTTCCTTGCGCTATGCACTCCCTCGCACCTCTTCTATCTCCATTTTCAAACATCATCTTGGAACAAATTGTAGTTGCGCCGGAATTTGCAAATCAGATCGGAGTCTGCGCTTCTCCGTCGAAAATCACCACCACATTCCTTCGCCCCCACAAATCCAACGCAAATCACCATTGTCTATGAAATTGTAGGTGCTCCTCACAGATTTAGATCGAAGTAGTTGCTTCTCAAAGGTAAATTGCCTTTTGCCATGGTGTAGATGAATGGATCTAGAAGGGTGAGTTTTGGATCTTGAAGCGCAAATAGCTATCCCCATCTTAAAATCTGAGGTAATTTCATTTTCTGTTCATGGTAGCCAAACAACAAAATAAGGAAAATGACTTTTAGAAAATACCTCATTTTCTAAAAGTCATTTTCCGATAATCGTTTTACTCATTTTCCCCCTTTCTAAATGGACCCTAATATTATGTTTGCGGTCCTTATTAATTAAGTATTATTTCACGTTTAGTTTTTGCCTAACGGTACAAAGACAGAAAATAGAGGAGGGTCAAATGTGAAATACTTGGTCCGTCCTTAATTGAGTGTTTGCCCACTTTTGACTTTTGGAACTGTTCATCTAAGCACTTTGACTCATCAAATTCTCTCAATGTGTAAGCCTAAAAATAGTCATGTGTGATCTTGTTTGATTCGTCTTAACATATAGATTATTAATATATAATTTTTATAATTTTTTAATATACAAATTACAAGATAAAATGGATTAAAAAAATGCATTGGATGGTGTGTAAAAATGAAAGTGGACAAACACTCAGGAACGGAGGGAGTAATACTTATTTAATACTCCCTCCGTCTCCCATAGATCTTCCCAATAGCCCTTTTTCTTTGTCCACAATAGATCTTCTCATTTCATTTTTTAACAATTAAAATACCACAACTACTCCCACTTACTTTATTTATTACACCTCACCCAACTCATTTAATACACTCCACCCATTTTTCATTAAGGGTATTATGGTAAACTTTCACCTTTTTTCAACTCTCATTAAAAACCACCAAAAGTCAAAATGAGAACATCTAAGGGGGACGGAGGGAGTAATAAAAAATGTCAAGAGAATATTTGATAAATATAGATTAAATATGAAAAATCTACTTATAAAAGACTATTTAGAAAATTCACTCTTTTGTATTTTGTCATATACCGGAGAGTAGTATCTTAACAAATTAAATAAAGTGAATTATGTTTAGTTGAAGAAGAACATGTGGCTTATGTCATATACTTCATTCGTCAATAAATGTTCACCACATTTCTAAAAATAAAGCAAAATATCAAAGTTTTTTCAAATTATTTTATTTAAATATTGGTCTATAAATAAAAATAAAATTTACATATTTTAAAATACATGAAAAATTCTTCAAAATAAGATGTGTCAAAAATATTTTATTTTTGACTGTTTAATAAACAAAAGTTCTTGTGACTGTTTAAAAAACAAATGTGACCATCATTTTGGGACGGTAGAAGTATATATGGATCGGAGTACACTTTTGGTAACCCAAATCATTGCTCAAATAGAAAATACTCTTTGAAATGTTCAAAGAAAAAGAAAGAAAGAAGGTAAAATTTGTGGAGACCGGAGAGGATGAAGTAAATTTTTAAAATGTAGATTTAACTAGCCAGCTAGCAAAGAGAATAAAAGCCGCCGCATATGTCATGAATGAATGAATAATCTTCATTCTTCTTCGATTCACCTTGTTGGGTATATACAGTACTAATTAACCAGTCTGTATTTCTTCTCATCTCATCCGTAATAAGTGATATAAGTATGATTGGTTATAGATTGGCCATGTCATCAGCCGCGTGCGGCGTCGGATTGATGATCTTTATTTCAGTGGCGGCGGCGGCAGGGGCAGGGGCAGCAGAGGAGTTACTGTTAGCATATAACCCGACGGGATACGCCGGCGGCGGTTGCAACCTGTTCTACGGGAAATGGGCGGCGGATGGAACCTATCCTCTCTACAACAATAATGGCTGCCCATTTATCGACCCTCAATTCGACTGCCTTAAATATGGACGCCCGGATAAATCCTTCCTCTATTACGCGTGGAAACCCGCCGCCGCCGCCGCCGCCGGATCTTGCAGCCTCCCCAGGTAATTTAATTAGTGAAACTTTTCCTCATTTGTTTCAGGAAAGGATTAAAATTAAGTGAAATTTGCACTAAATAGGACTAAAATATAATGACTTTCCTAATGTGGGACTTAAACTTTTTTATTCCCTAAATAAGACTTAATAATGACCTAGTGAAAGGAATAATGTCTAGTAATGATGGACATTTAATTGAATAATGACTACTTGATAATGACCAAAAGTCCTACATTGGAAAATAAAAACATATGCTCTTATATTGGGAAAGTCATTATGTTTTAGTCCTATTTAGGTAAATTTCTCTAAAATTAATGCTTAATCTTGCTGTGGTGTGAGAATTAAAATGGGTGGTGCAGATTCGAGGGAGGGGATTTGTTGAAGAGATGGAGGGGGAAGAGGATAATGTATGTGGGCGACTCACTGAGTCTGAACATGTGGCAGTCAATGGCTTGCATGCTTCATTCCGCCGCCGTCGCCGCCGCCGCAAGGGCTTCCTTTTCCTATGCCAGGAACGCCCCCATTCCCTATGTTACCTTCAAGGTGTGTGTCCTCCACTTTGTTTTTTTTTAAAAAATTACAAGTATATTCCTTTTCTTAATTAACAAGTAGTATTTCAAATTAATTACAAAAAAAAAAAAGAGTCAAGGGTACACTAACATTTTAAAATTAATTATATACCACATTTGTCATAGTCTGTGCCGTCAGAGACACTTGTTAATAGTGTGTGCGGTCACATGCATTTATCGTCTATGTATATTAGTAAGAAATAATGGGTGTATCCCTAGCAAAATCCAATTAATTACTTCGTCATTGCTAAGGGCCGAAAATTCTCCTTGACCCCGGTCATTGGCAAGTAACGATAACAATGTTGCCAATCGACAAGCTAGAATGTGAAGAGAGAGTAAAAAGAGTTTGGTGTAAGAATCACTTTCGACCCGAATAGAGCAAAGTGTGTCAATGTGAAATGATCCTTCTAGTAATTAAAAGCTCATTCAACTTTAGACCTTTAGTTGGTCAATAGAGAATCTAAGAAGGATAATATCTAGGTTCAACTTGCCTTTTGCACCGTAGGGTATATCTTGGCCGGGTTGATCTGTTGATCTAACTTCCTAATCATATAGAAATAAAATGTATAAATTATATACCAAGTATTTTGAAAAAACATTAAAAATTTTAAAAAACAAGATGTGATAAAAATATTTTATTTTATGAGTAAATATATAAATAAATACTCCTTAAAATCATTGGCGCATCCCCTCCTCGAAAAAGAAGTCAAGATAATTTACCTGGCAATCCATGTGGCATGTTTTATTTTTAAAATTTTTTTTTGATCCGTGCTTCGCCTATTTGGGAGCCAATAGTTGAAGAAGTTCACAGGCTTAAAAATTTAAAAACACAATGATTGATTTGAGAAAAACGACGAAGACGCCAAAAAAAACAGCAGTCCCGTAAGTGGACCGCAACATATTGGGTAATTCCCATTTCCCCGAAATTTCCCCAAAATGCTCTGCCATTAGACTTTAACATTTTGACTATTTACATTTACTCCTTTCCAATTTTAGTGTCTGTTTTGATTTACGATGTTTAACTAAAATTATTTTCAAATTATTTTATATGAAAAATAGTATAGAGTTAAAAAAATAAAAATTATATATTTAAATACTACATCCAAAAATCTATAAAACTGATAGTGATAATAATACTTTATTTTATCAAATTGCTAGCATAAATAGAGAAAGAAAGTGAATGAAGTTTGATCTAATGAATAGTAAACATGCACTATAATTTGGGACGGAGGAAGTATAACAGTAAGAACCTTTTGACCTCGGAAAATAATATGACTCGAGACACTTACACTACTCCATTTATAAAATTAATGATTCCTACCCTCTGCCTCTTACCTATCCACCCCACCACAGCATCCCCTGCCCCCCTCCATTTTGTCGATTGCAAGGGGGCAGGGATGTGCTATGGTGGGTGGACAGGTAGAGGGTGGGATAGGGTTCATGGGGGCTTAGGGAAGTAGGAACCATCAATTTTACAAACGCAGTACCGTAAATGCCTCGTGTCATAATATGACTCGAGGTTTCAAGGTCAAAAGAACTATAGTGTATTTATAATTATAAATGGATATATGATATGAAAATTTAATATTTTAAACTCATGTTTCACAAAGAAAACAATGATATTATATTTATATCGAAACACAATCTATTTTTTTTCATATATCAATGTCAAAATTTACATATTTTGACCAAAAAAGTCAAATAAAAAGACCATTTCTAGGCAGAGGGGTACAATATCGAGGTCAATGCAAAATGGGGAAAATTCTTTTTTCTTTAAAAAATCATCCTTTTTTCCAGATATTTGGAAGGAAATATATTGAATTCTAATCTCACTCTGATACATGAGTGTGATCTGACCACTATATCTGCAAGGGTCCTATACTACGCATAGTCATATTTAATTTTACTCGTAAGATTATCAAGAAAATAAAATTGTACGAATGTAATTTATTTACAAGAAAAAAAATCTTAAGACCATTTGAAAGCAATAATCTTTTTAAACTAGAATAAGTTATAAATTCTTTCTTGGAAAAGTAGGAGTGGTAAATCCGATTTAGCAATGATTTAATCTTAGTTTTGCTGAAAAGTATTTATAGAGGTCAATTTACATCTCTCAAGCTATAATCCATAAGTTCAAACAAATTACTCCCTATGTCCCATTTTATAACGCTTGTTTCGGTTTACGATGTTTGACTGAAATTATTTTCAAATCATTTTATATGACAAATAGTATAGAATTAAAAAATAAAAATTACATATCAAAATACTACATCAAAAGATCTACAAAACTAGTAGTGACAACAATATTTTATTTTATCAATTTGCTAACGAAAATAGAGAAAGAAAGTGAATAAAGTTTGACCCTGTGAATAGTGAACAGGCATTATAATTTGGGACGGAGGGAGTACAAAACATTCAAACTTATATTTTGGTGATGTAGAATAGAAACTCAAGAGTTAGTTCTCAAACATAGACCTAGTTTAGAAACACTATTTCCAGTTGGCATTTTGGTTAATTTTTTTATAGTGCAGATTAATTTTGAAAAACGCTACCGAGGCAACATTTTCAAAATGCTATCACAAAAAAGTGAAATTATTGCCAAGCAATAAAAAACACCCTTTTGCTTGTAGTATGGTGTGCTTATATGTGTGGTAGAAGCAATTGAGGATAAAATTGTAGTCACTCTGCTGCTGATACAAGATTGAGAATGTGCTAACTAGTAAATGTAAATGTACTTGAGAAAAAAACCATTTCCATATTTAAAAAAAAGGAAGATCGCAAACATAACGACGATTGATTTGGTAATGAAGTTGTAAATTCTGGAGCACAAAATCTTGAATACTTGTGGATTCATCTAAATGCAACTTGTTGCAGGATTATGACCTAACAATACATTTCTATCACTCAAATTACTTGGTGGATTTAGTAAAGGAAACTAAAGGTATGGTATTGAACTTGGACTCCATCCAACAAGGGGGAGATGTATGGAAATCAATGGATGTTCTCATCTTCAACTCTTGGCACTGGTGGACTCACACCGGAACATCTCAACCGTTAGATCCTCTCTCTTTTTCCCTCCCTTTCTATATACCCATTTATTCCAGACTATTTTGATTTCAGTGTGATCAAAGTTTTCTTCTTTTTTGACTTTTTTTTTCTATTTGGAAGATGGAATTTTGTCCAAGATGGGACAAATTCATACCAAGATATGGACCGTTTGGAAGCATTCCACAAAGGATTAACAACTTGGGGAAAATGGGTTGATCAGAATGTTGATCCTCAGAGGACCAAAGTCTATTTCATGGGAATTTCCCCTTCACATTATATGTAAGCACACAAATATATGATATCAATACCCTTTTTGACCTACATGTTGCTTCTCATGTTAATTAATCAATAACCCATTATTCCTATAACACACATATATATAGGGGTAAGGAGTGGGGCTCACCAAGCAAGACCTGTAGAGGCGAGAAATTGCCAGTAGAAGGATCAATGTATCCAGCAGCAGGAGAAGCAAGTGGACCTGAAGAAGTGGTTAAGAAAGTCTTGAATGGAATCCGCAAACCGGTTTATCTGCTTGACATCACGCTGTTATCAGAGTTGAGGAAAGACGCACACCCGTCGAATTACAGCGGGAACCACCCGGGCTTGGATTGCAGCCATTGGTGCCTTCCTGGAGTCCCTGATACCTGGAACCACCTCTTATATGCATCTCTATTACAATGATGATGAAGATGATGTTTTTTTCAAGTCCCCTCCTTAACTTGTTGTTCTCCTTACCATTGTAAAATCAAATAACATTCCACTCATTGATCATGCGGATAAGCATTGGTTGTAAATTCATTGATTCTCAAGTAAACTCATTCATTTATGAGTATACGTCTTTTTCTTCTTTTGATAAATTAGGCTTCACAACTTCCCTCCAAAGAACTAAATTTGTAACTCTTTGATCCTTAAAGTTATAAGTGTACTGTGTAACACATATCATAAGGGATATCACAAATCGTAAGTGTACGCCATGATATTCAAAAGTGACTATAATAAGTACATCCACAGTTTATATGATCATTCATACAAAGATGTATACACAAGCAATCAGTTATCTTCATCCATCCCTCACACATAAGATATCCTTGCTAATTTTTCATCCTTTATATATAACAGAAATTTAAGGCATTGAATTTCATTTCATATGAAGTTGGCACGCAAAAAACAGTAATGGAGAGAATAGATCTGACCTTTAAGAATGTAAAAAAGATCAATAACCAACATAAACAGCTGCATTTACTATATAACAATCGTCATTCTTATCTCCCATCTCTTCAACATGTACACCGCTTGAGCATATTAGTCCGCCATCAACAACCTCAACATTTGTAATTTTTCCACTGTCATTGAGCATCATGAAAATAGAACACCAAACAATTATTAGTAAGGAAGTTCATGATTTGAAAATAAGAACATACAAGTTGTATGTTCACACATCTAGTAATAAAAATAAAATCAATTTTATTGGTTCTGTTCTTATTTGTTTTACATGCATTAAATCTGATATCTTTATTGTTCCTTATTTAATGTTGGAAATGAAGTTTGAAGCAACATTTTCCGTAGTGTTGATTATTATCCTCCCTGCACATTGCTGGATGGCTACTGCATCTGTTTGTTTTGCTAGCGAATAAGTATAGGGTTGTAACCGACCCAGTATGAGCTGATTCATGATCGTTTATTTACAAAACGAACGAAAAATATTCGAGCCAAGCTGTCCAGACGAGCTTTTCAAGTTCTGTTTGTTTAATAAGCGAGCCTTCACACAAGTCTCATTTATGTTCGTTCGAATAACCAAACAAACATGAATGAATGCTACATAAGCTCAAAAACATGTTGTTCGCCAAATGTTGTGTTCAGGGAAACAATATTAAGTTATATGCTTCACATATCAAGAAATATATTAATTTGGGTACCCTTCAAAAAGTACATGCTGTTAAATTGGTTGCTGTATTTACTTACTATGGAAAGACCGATTTGACCTTCACAACGTCTAGCATGTGTTGGAGAGATCGTGGAACACCCAATTTAATCTCAAGCTTCATCTCATCAAATGTAACACCAGGTATAAATCCTGCTTCAACCACAAGAAACTTATGATGGAATACAACAAGAGGATTGGTCAACGATAAAATAACAAGACTGTGTCTGTCATTGGATCACTAGCGATGTCTACAATCTACTCTACTCCATAACATGTAATACCCCATTCTCAAACAGATCCAAACTTCAAAAAAAACAGTGCATCAACCTTAACATGCATATTATTAGTCACATTATCAAGTTTCACTTCAGTCGGAAACAGTTTTCCCTAAAAATTATAACTAGTGCTTTGCTGCTATGGAGATTTTTATCACTTTTCATTTAACAATGAAAATAAACACTTTCCAATATTGATGGTCTCCAATAAGGAAAAGGGAGGGAGGCATCAATCATATCTTCACCTTGCCCATGGTTCAAGGATTTTGGGGAATGAGGGGAAGGAAGAACAACCCAACAGGTCTCTTTGTTTGTTCATTCCCCACATTCTCAAATTTTGCATAAGACTAATCCTAATTCAAATTGTTGTTTGATCCTAGGAGAAAGGATTGCATTTGTAAAACCCGAATGCAAAATCTAGTCACCAGAATTGCTCTGTCCTAGGGTTTAGTAAACTAAAGGCAAAAAAAAAAAAAAAAAAAGAGAG
>OOIL02003813.1:2159123-2190098 GCA_900332095.2 Cuscuta campestris
GGGGGATACCCATGTTGATCGTATCCAACGCCCATTTCCACAAAAAGGAGCTTCATTGAAGAACTGGGAGCAGTAGCGGCGGCGGTCACCTGGGAAGGCTCGGCGGCGGCCATGGTTGTTGATGAATTCGAGGTGAAAGCGAAGAGAGAGCGGGTTGAACTGAACGTCAACGGAGAGGGGAGATGAGGACTGGCTTTTGAGAATGGATTTGGAAGGGGAGATTTGTGGGAGGGGAGGAAGACGAACGACTGCTTCATTTGGGGGTTGATTGAGCAAACGGATATCATCGTCTTCCTCGGTCCTCACGGTGGTGACGTGGTGTTAGGCCTTGTAACATTATTTTTTGATGGGAAATACTACCTCAGACTGTCTTTGTCCATTTTTTACTTTTGGAACTGTTAATCTAAGCACTTTGATTCATCAAATTTTTCTAATGTGTAAGCCTAAATATAGTCATGTGTGATCTTGTTTGATTTGTCTTAACATATAGATTATTAATATATAATTTTTATTCCGTATAATTTTTTAATATACAAATTACAAGATAAAATGGATTAAAGAAGTGCATTGGATGGCGTGCCAAAAGGTAAGTGGACAAAGACAGTGAGACGGAGGGAGTACTTTCACAAACACAATCATCACAAAATTCACAAACTTACTATTTACAAACTTTAATAAAAAAATTAAATAGTCTAAAATCATTTTAAAATGGAATTTAAACAAAAAATAGTAAGTTTGTGGAATTTGTGAGCATTTTGTTTGTGAACGTAACATTGTTCCTCTTCACTTGATCTGATTAGTTCTGATTTGATTGAAATAAATTTTAATATAATCTGGTCTGATTTGATCTGAATTCAGTTATATTTAAAGCTATTTCTGATATGATATGATATGATCTGGTCTGATTTGATCTGATTCCAATAAGAATAAGTAATAATTAAAAAAATAAGTTGGGGAGAAGTGGAGAACATGACCTTAGTCCCAAAAATTAACTAATTTTCAAGATAGTACTCGTTAATTGAAAATAACGCTCAGTTCTTCAGTCCCACAACAAATGGTTGCTAAAACGACGTTAAATTTTGTATTACTTTTCCAAAAATGATACTTTCTAACTGGGTATTTTTTCAAATTGGTGTATTTTCGAAATAAAAGTATAGTAATTATGGAAAAATATATTAAATTCTATAGGATGACAATATAATACTTAAAACTATAAATTTAATTTTATAAATTTAAAAGTAAATGTTTTTGATTTTTTATAATTATTTAGAAGAATAGAATGCAAATAAAATGTTTAATAATCATTAATGTAATAATCTTAAATAGAAGCAAAAAATAAAGAAAGTACCAAAACAGGAGCTCTTCTCTATGTTTTATTCCTATTTGGGGTAATTTCTTTAACGTTTGTTAAATATTTTATTTACATGATATCCTTTTAAATAATTGTAAATAATTTAAAATGTTACTTTCAAATTTATAAAATTATATTTATAGATTTTAATATTATATTATCATCTTATAAAATTTAAGATATTTTTTCATAATTAATGTACTTTTATTTTGAAAAATGGTCAATTTGAGAAAACACTCAGTTAGAAAGTACCATTTTAGAAAAGTAATATAAAGTTTAATATATTTTCAACTCCATTTTACGACCGTTAGTCAGATTGGGTACCATTCGAGGAATTTGAGGAAATTTGTTAGTTTTGAGAAATAATTTAGAAAACACATAGTTATTGGGTACCATTCGAGGAATTTAATTGCTCTTTATGATATTGTTTGTATGAACAACTTTATACTCTCCCGCCTAAATCATTTACTCTTTACGCAAAACCAAGTAAATTTTCAAGTTTTTTTAATTCATTTATTTTAAGATTGGTATAAAAAATAAAACATATATATTTAAAAAATAAACCAAAAGTTCTACAAAAAAAAATGTGATAAATATATCTTAATTCACCAAATAGTCAATAAAAACACATAAACAAACAAAAATTTTCGCAATTTTTTTTAAAAATAGAGTGTAAATCATTTGGGGACGGATGAAGTAGAAAATTACTCACGGGTACCCTTGATTTTTTTATAATAACTTTCAGGTTTTATATTATCATAACCCTAGATTTTCTAGTAAGAACTCTCAGGTCCCACATTTTCCAAAATATACTTCGGGGGTCCTTAAAACTTATGGTAATGTACTTCGAGGTTACATTCTGCCTATTTACCCGTTATAATTGAAAGTTTTCTTACTATAATAAATATACAAATTCACATTCATAATCATTATTTTATTAATGAATGATCTAAGAGATCTTACTAAAAAATTGAGGGTAACTCAAAGTATATTTTAGATAATATGAGATCTAGGAATTATTACCTCAAAATTGAGGGTACCCGGGAGTAACCCTAAAAATGACACGAGAATGATCCAAGCATCTATAATGTTCTATTAGTAAAATTGATGATTCTTACCCTCTCCTAAACCTCTACTATAGCCTCTATCCATGCCTAGCCTTCCCCTCACCCCAACCCGCTCCCTCGGGGGGAGGGGGGGCTGAGACTGGGATGTGGTTTAAAAAGGGGTTAGCGGGGGGATAGAAACCATCCACTTTACAAATAGGGTGTCCCAAAATGCCCCATAATGCCTGATGCACTTTAAATCAAATTATTTTTTCTAAAGTAAAAAAAAATGCAGTTATCATTATTGTTTTTGTTGTTGTTGTTGGTCTTATTATTATTATTATTATTATTATTATTATTATTATTATTATTATTATTATTATTATTATTATTATTATTATTATTATTATTAAACGGGCGGCTTCTGGGCGTAAATATAAAAGTCAAGTGCAAGTTTGTAATCCCGTGATTGTTATGTGTCTAGTCGAGCAGTAGTGTCTGTTGATGGGTACCCTAGACAAGGAATATCTGACCCCGTTAGAACTTAGAGCCCAACTAAGAGGCTTGAAATGCGAGAAGAGATCTAATTCATTTAAGGGTCTGTTTCATTCAATTTATTTTTTCAATTTATTACTTATTTCTATTAAAATGATATTATATTAAATCTAATAGGATCAGATTCAATCTGATCAGATCAAATTAAACCAAACTAGATCAAATCAGAAACAATTATAATTTGTCTTAAAAAAAATTGATAAGATCTAATAAAATCAAACAAAGAGAACGTAGTCTAAGTGGTAACACTGAGCCTCAACACTCAATCTCTGCACTTGACCCCAACAACCGGCTTCATCCCCTGACCCCTTCAATTGGTGTTGACACTTGGCCTGAACCCTCCTGGCCTAGTACTCGGTGGTCTCAACCTTAGAATTCAGTTGAGAAAGCCTTTAGTGTAACTCGAGGTCGACCTTGTTTAGAATCTTATATATATCAACTGTAGACCCTATAGGAAGGGAGAGTTAGGAAATCTTGAGGGAACCAAGCCTTACCAAGCAATCTAGCAATAGTACTCATAGAAATTTTCTCATTCCACATTTTCACTAACATTTTCTTAGATCTCTCTTTCTTTCTAGAGTCCACTCTCTACACCTTAAGTTCTCATAACCTATCACATGTATACCCAAAATCCTAACCCAATCCCATCTTTTGTGTGTTGAGTACCCGAACCCAAATGGATCTACCCATATGATACCCTAAATTAGTACTCCCTTCTTCCGAAAAAGAATCGTCTTTTATTATTTACGATGTTTGACTAAAGTTATTTTAAATTCAGTTTATTTGAAAATAGTGCGGAATTAAAAAATAAAATTCATATATGGAGTATCTAAAAACTACATAAAAAATTCTACAAAACAAAAGGTAACAAGATTATATTATTATCTCATATGCGTAACAAAAATGAGTCAAAGCGCAATTAAAGTTTGGTCTTATGAATAGAAAAATGAACTTAAATTAAGAGAGAATAAATATTATGACTCACGTGATCTTCTCAATCAATTAGATAAATTATTTGTTCAGTCCATGCCATATATGCCCCCATTGACCACATATCATTTTGGATCTTGTTGCATTGAAAAGGGCACAGTTGCCTCACATGCTCCATTCAAATCAGAGAAAGATCTCAAATTTACATGTAACTTTGTGTGAGAAATGAGAACAAATTTGAGGCACATAGAGTGGACAGTTCTTTTATTTATAATCCCACCGTCCCAAAACAAAATAAAGCTTACACCTTTTACAAAGTAAACAAATTTCGATCATCACAAAAATAAAAATGACATTGCATAACAGTGCAAAAATAATTTCATTCAATTTTTATCGCAAACCACTTTCACAAAATTAATTTGTGGTAATTTTTTAAATTTACAATGTGTCAGATAAAAATGGTTAAATATTCACCTAAAAACCATGAAAGTAGAAAGTCCAAGGTGAAGCATGATTTTTTTTTCCAGAAATGATCACTCACATTATGTACTCAACTGTGAAAGAGTAGCCATCCATTTGGTCAGGGACATTCCAATAATTAGTTAAAAGTAAATAAAATAAATAATACAATTATTATTATTATTATTATTATTATTATTATTATATAGCAAAAAACAGAGCAGAGCTGATTGCTAGAGATTAGCAAGGTAAGGAAGAAGAAGATAGAGGAGTCTTGTAGTGGTGGGCTGCTTTGTCTCTCAGTTCTTCAAATGCCTTCATCGTTTCCACGTCAAAACCACCCGCAAACTGATCAATCAAACGCATTTATATGATCATAATTTACCTTGATAAAAAAGAGGCTTAATAGGGGAAGAATTTATTTTGCAGTAACTTTTTTTTATAGTAATTTTTACCTGGTGTACTCTGAAGGCAAACCTGACACCTTGAACAATTAGCTCTTCTTCGTCGGGACAACCACCAAGCATCTCGAGCTCTGCAGACACCCGTTTCATGTACTTCATCGCCAGTTTAACCGACGCCAGCTTCATCTGTATGTACAATGAAAATGGACAAACCCCATCATAGTCACATTCATTTACTCTGTATTTTTTATTGTATCAAGAAAGTCATAATGGTCAGTTAAAAAAGAACGGAAGAAAGTATATTCCGTGAGGCAACAGTTGATGGAGTTGTATGGCACCACATAGTTCACTGCAAACAAGGTCAATTGCACAATGCAAATTCGTGCCTTTAATGAAGTTTTTCAACAGGGGTAATCATGTCATTATTACTAAAACATGCTTACAATACACGACAAGAGACATAAACAGGTTTTGCACCCGACCGAATTGTGTTGATGAGATTTTTCAGATTTGACATGTGGGCATCCTGTGAATCACATTTTCCATCTTCTGTCATCTATCTAGCCATCACTCCCCAGTCCCCACAGTCCAAATCTCCAATACTCACCTCCCTCTGTCCTAAAACAATTATATTTCATATTGGACTCTGTGATTCTTATTAAGGTAAATTTGTGTTGTAAGATGAGTTTTATTTGGGACAGATAAAAAAGTAAACGTGTAACATTTTTACGAGACCGAGAGAGTTATATTCAATGGACCGTGATGCAACAACAACAACAAAAACTCCTCTGATTTAAAGAACGTGGGGGGGGGGGGTCAACAATCTTTTACCCAGACAGGTAAATAAATGGTCCTCAACATAAATCCAAATTCATTTTGAAAGAATACAAAGAAACCAACTATCATTCGGCATACTCTCTCCGTTCCGAAAAAAACTTTATCCGTTGACTTCCACAAAGATTTAAAAAAGCATTGGGAAGTTAAAAATGTATGGTTAGAATTTGTAGAAATGAAAAAAATCGTGTGAATCACATATTCATTACTAATAAAGGAAATAAAGTAAATGACAAGTGTTTTTTGGGACCGAATGAGTAAACGAAAAATGGGTTCCCCGTAATACTTCCAATTTAGCACTGCAAAATTCTAACTATCCACTTTAATTGAATTCCGTTTAAACTTTTCATTGGACTCAACTTGGTTCCCAACAATGTAATTTGGCCCAGCTTTTCTTTTGGGGATGTGGTTTTGAACCTTGGTGGGAATCCACCAAGCTAAAGCCACCACCCCAGTTTAGAGTTCAAGGAAGGTAAAAACAAAAGAAGAGTTCAAGGAAGCAGAAGTCTTTTTTACCTGACTAGCATAACCTGTGTCCAACATCCAGTCCATAGGAATTTGAAACAATCTGTATCTATTGCTAGCAGTTTCCATCATTCTTGACAAATTGTAAACACCATGCTCTAATCTGTCAGAATTGAAACCCAATGAACACAGAGTTACTACTGCAATTAGGTAGGTAAAGAATCAGAGGAGAGGGAAGGAAGACAATTTTTAATAAAGTATTTCATACTTTTCAAATAAGGCCTGCATTTTCTTAAGAGCTGGACCAGATGATTGCCTATAATCTTCATCTCGGAACGAAGATGCCTCCGTGACAAGCTTCTTCATATCGCTATACCCAAATGCCGCTTCCCTTAGAGCATCTGCTTTTTGCTCGGGCCATTCAAAGTGTTTCAACACTGCCCTTTCATCAACCTACACTTTTTAAAATCATTCAGAATCTATCCATTTCAAATCATTATTCCCTCCGGATTAAGTAATCTTTTCCTACCCTTTGGTTCAGTTCAGTACTACTTAGCTTAAAATTACACAACACTCAATTCACCACTACTTAGTTCAGTTCAGTTAAGATAAGTTCCACTGTAGGGCTCCTGAATCCGGTTGGATGGATTATATGGTAAAGAATCAAAAGCTGAGATCTTTGTTTTGTACCAGGTAAGAGAGCTCATCATCAAGCCATTTAACGAACAGCACAACATCCTCAATGTCTGTAAATGCAGCACTCTCTACCTCTTTGATCAAGAATCTTATGAAATCTCCTTGTACTTCTACATCTGTCTTGATCTGTGCATTTGTGAAGATTGATTTTTTAAAGCAGTAAGGAAACTATTGATGGGTGAATATTTAAATGCTACATTAAACCATTTGGATTTCAAAATCCACACTGTCTTTTCCTGTTTAAGAAAGAACCAATGGAATATACAGTACAAATGGCAAAGGACAAAATGAGCATAATAAGACTTACTGCTAGTAAATGCGAAGAACGGTTCTCAATTTCACCTATCATATCCTTGGTGGTGGCCGTCCCCGGAGTTGGAGCGTCACATGGGCCTCCTGACTCTCGCCGGGAGTCCCTCCGCATCAGAGAATGATAAAATTCCACCACCTCCGGTACCCGTCTGACTTTTGCTGGGAGGGGTTTTAGTAGACCCTTTGGTAGGGGAGGTGGCGGCGGAGGTCCCGCCTTACTGGAATGTGGAGCTGGTGGAGGAGGAGGTACTGGTGGAGCAGTTGGCTTTGATGACACCGTGGGTGGAGGGGGAGGCGGCGGCGGAATGTGGGTAACTTCTGGTACTTCGCGGCTTGCGGAATATGTTAAAGATCCAGACGAAGACCGTCTAGGAGGAGGCTTAGGAACCCTAGGAACTCGGGATCTTAAGCTCAACAAACTCTCGGAAGTCTCCGCCGTTTCCTCGGAGCTAGACCGAGAATACCATGGCCTTTCACTGACCTCGATGGACCCTTCCTCTTTCCTACCCTTCTCGAACTCACCCTTACCGTTGTCACTCGTTACTGAGAAGCTGGGCTGAGTTACGCATTTTCTCAAACACTTGGTGGGCACCGATTTGTGACCCGTACTGGTAGATTCTGGCAATCTCTGAGTTAATGCCAGCTCTTCATTCACCTTCCTCAGCTCCAAAATCTCTGTTTCCATATGTTTCAGCTTCTCCTCGTAGCGTCCGTTTTGCTTGAAAATCTCCATGTGTAAAATCTCGGCTTCCATTCTGAGCCTGTCATTCTCCGCCTCCAAGCACTCGACTTTCCGGCGAGACCGTTCCAATTCCGAATCTCGGGCCGAAATCTCGCTCTCGAGGACAGGGACAATCGCGGCCGATTCTTTGAGAAGTTTCTGCTCGAGAAGCTCGGTCTTCAACCGGGACTCTCTCTCTCGCAAGACCTCGACTAGACGGAGTAGCTCGGTGACGTCCGGCGGGCGGGGCTGGACCTGGGCGGAGGCGCGTGGGAAGTAAACGCCGAAGGAACGAGAAAAGAGTGCGCCTTTCTGGGTTTGCTTGCCGGAGCTCGGGGACGGAGAATGCGGCTTCGGAGATGGATCTGACTTGGGTGGTTTGGAGTTCGCCGGCGATTTCTGCAAACCCATTGCTACTTTGACTTTGCCAGCAACCATGGTTGCCGCATGTGATTCAATGCGGACACGAATGTACTTCCACCACTTCACCTCTCTTTCTCTCTCTCTCTCTCTCTCTAGAAATTAGCCGTTGTGTTCTCAGGCCGGAACAATGGGGATTTCGTGTAGAAAAGTGTTTTTGAGTTTTGAGTTTCGGAAAGAGACAGACAAACGACTCTATGGGGGGCACAAAGGACGAAGAGGAACGGTCTTTTTTCTACCCTCCATTAAATTTTCTTTTTCTTTTTTCCGGTTATTACTAAATAGGAGAAAGACCAAACTAGGACTAAAACATTGAAAATATACCTTTTATTCTTGAAATAGGACTTACATTACCAAAAAAGTATAGTAATTTGCACATGTACACTGCCACATTACCACAATGCGAAGTCACATTACTACAGTACAAAGTCCTATTCCGAAAAAAACATGAGAGTCTTATTTAGGATGATTTCTATTACTAAATTTGTACTTCCTCCGTCCTAAAATGTTTTTCCCACTTACTTTTCACATGTTTAAACTTTAATCACTTTCTTTACCTATTTTCATTAGCTATTTGATAAAATAATACTCCCTCTGTCCTAAAATGTTTTTCTCACTCACTTTTTACCCGGTCAAACTTTAATTACTTTCTTTACCTATTTTCATTAGGTATTTGGTAAAATAATATAGTCTTGTCACCACTTGTTTTGTAGAACTTTTGATGTAGTTTTTAAATATATAAATTTTATTTTTTAATTTTACACCTACAATCAAATAAATTGAATTCAAAATAAAGTCGGTCAAACCTCGTAAAATGAACCGGAAAGAACATTATAGAACGGAGGAAGTATAATCTTATCACCACTTGTTTTGTAGAACTTTTGATGTAGTTTTAAAATATACTGTATAAATTTTAATTTTACGCCTACAATCAAATAAATTGAATTGAAAATAAATTCGGTCAAATTTCGTAAACAGAACTGGGAAGAACATTATAGAACGGAAGGAGTATCTATTTATTTTTACTAGATATCAAATTCAGATACAGATTTTGATGCAAATTAAAAATCAAAAATTATTTTTGCATTCGTCAGATATCGGATATATCCGTATCTGTTTGCAATTTTTCTAAGTCAGATTAATCTAGAAATATTTGCACTAAATAGAATTAAAACTTAAGTCATTTCCCTAAATAGCATTTAAATTGTTTTATTTTTTAAATAACACTTAATAATGTTCATAATGTCTAGTGATGACAAATATTTACTTAAATAATGACTAAAAGTGCTACATTGTAAAAAATAATACATATGATTCTATTTAGGGAAAATCATTATATCTTCATACTATTTAGGCAAATTCCCCATTAAACTATATATATAAGTAGTTTATATCAATATTTTTGATATATTCTTTCAATTAAATTCTGTCACGGAGTAATATTTTTCTTATTTTTTATTTATATTATTCTACAAAAACTCATATAGTAAAAATATTACATACCACGCAATACACATACATAGTTATCCACCTACTTTTTACGTCTACACATATATGTTAGATATAAAGATGTCTTGAACTTTGAAAGGTGAACAAAATATATATATATATGTATGTATGTGTTGGGACCGCGTGTACCAACCCTCACACCAACTCTTCATTAGTATGATATTGTCTGCTTGTACCCAGCCCTCACAAGACTTGTTTTTGGATACCTAAGATTTTTGACACAAGGCATACTGCAAACAAATAATCCGCTAGGTCGCACCATTTTGGTCTGTTAAACCATCTTGTACCGCTGTAAGCATCCAACGGGGCACACCGCCTGACCTCAAAGGCACAACCTCTAGACCTCTGATCATATTATCACACTAGGCACACCAAGAAATCCGCACATCACGGTCTGTTATGGATGCCCCCTCAGAACATGGGCTCTGATACCACATGTTGGAACCGTGTTTGCCCTCTTGTTGGATATGCATGTGAGCCCTAAATGCCAATATATGTTTATACTCCCTCCGTCCCAAAATATAAGCAACACTCCACTATTTAAAAATCTTGGGAACTTTTATTTATTTTTGCATTTTTATTGATTATTTGATAGAATAAAATATTCTTGTCACCACTTGTTTTGTAGAACTTTTGACGTAGTTTTTAAATATGTAAGTTTTATTTTTCATTTGTAGATCATTCTTTAAATAAAATGGATTGAAAAAATTCAAAAAAAATACTCCGTTTACCGTAATGTGGCAAATAATTTGGGACGGAAGGAGTATTTATGAAGATTTATATAGAATAGAAGGCCTAAAGATTGTTTATATATCTCATGCATTTAAACATAGTCTAATCCATTGACTTAGTGCTCTAGTAGCATATAGTAGAACTACGATTGATTTTCTGATTATTAGAGTGCTTATTTATAGAGGCTATATCTAAAATGTCCTTAGTTGAGTATTATGATAATACAGATGTCATAATATACCAAGAGTAATACACATGAGACAAGATGATTGTGCCTCATACATACTCTGTAAGTATTAATGGATATTGTGATATCTCAATTTATACACATACATATATGGAAATATGGTTTTGGACTGACCCATAATGAGAACACTAGATAGGTATTATTTTAATGTCTAAGTAGTATTCTCATTCGACCATTGGTATAACTATCCTTAGACGTGAAGTTATTACAATCTTTAATATGTTGACCACTTGACCTACATACTTTGGTTTATATCTAATTCTATCTGAAATACTGATGAACGTACAATTATGTTTTAGGTACATAGTTAAGAATATGTAAAGAATACTAACTATGAGTTAATATTATTTCCAATGTTATGAATGCATAAAAGGCCACACACATAGAGTAATTAAACAAAGTAAAATATTAAATGAAAATAATATTAGAAATTATTTACGTGCGACGTAAATATATATGTGGAGATTATATTTTGAAATTTTAATTACTCCGTATATGATATATAAGTTTGTCAAAAAAGATTTATTAGTAAAATATGGTATATATTTTAAATACACAAAATCATGGTAACATATTTGATACATACATACATGCATGCATGCATGTATGTATGCCGATTGGTATTAATACATATGATAACTAAAGTTAATAACATTAATTCGAATATTTTATTATGATAAGACCAAAAATAAGAGAGTAATATATTTAATTTAATTAAGTGACTAAGTTAGATTTTGTTCTTAACTCTACAAGTAGTTATTTAATTTAATTAAGTGACTATGTTCCTTATAAATATGAGACTTGGTCTACCCTTCTAGAATCTTGATGCGATTTGTTTTTAACGCACAACTCCCTTCCGTTTTCTTCTCCCTAACGGATCCACTTCACTGAAAAATAAGAAGAAAATATTTACAATATTATTCTAGATTTCCTCTAAAAAAACTATTTTTAAAAAGTAAAATTTGCACTAAATAGGACTAAAACATAATGACTCTCCTAATGTAGGACTTAAACTTTTTTATTCCCTAAATATGACTTAATAATGACCTAGTGGGAAGAATAATGTCCAGTAATAATGGACATTTACTTGAATAATGACTACTTTTTAATGACCAAAAGTACTACATTGGGAAATAAAAACATATGATCCTATATAGGGAAAGTCATTATAATTTAGTCCTATTTAGATAAATTTCTCTTTTAAAAATTGCTAACTTAACTTTTTAAAATTTAACATTTTGATATTTATGCTAACTTTCTATTATAATTATTTTTTTTAAAAGTAGTTTTTTGTATTTGAAAAATAACAATACTTTTTTAATCTTAAAGACATTCATTAAGATAATGTGATGATGATGATGATGATGATAATATTAATAATAATAATAATAATAATAATTTATAACAACAAGAATTAGAATCAGAATAATATAAAAGTACACTAAAATGAATTTTTTTAATGTTTTTTTAGGTTTTCCAATTTTTTGAAGTTTTTCCAGTTTCTTCCAGTTATTCCTGTTTGAGTTCCCACATCGGAAAATAAAGATGAGTATCACTTTATTGGATTCAATCTTTTAATGTAGTTCAGCCCAAGTGTCTTATTACCCAATACAGTTGTCCATACCTATCCGAATTTCTATCATGGTATCGGAGCAGGTTTTGGCCCACCTCGTTTGTCAAGGTGTCCGTCTAGACATTGATTCCTAGCGGCCCGTTAGTCTTTAGCCTAGTTGTCCGTGTAGAGTTTGTATCCAACGGCCTGTGGCCCGTTTAACACGATTGCTCATCTAGAAGTCCATACCCAGCGGCTCGTGGTCCTTTAGGTGTTGGCGCTCAAAAAAAAGTCAAGGGAATAGGAGTTCATTTGCAAGTGGTCAACTGGTTAGATTCAAAATGGCCCGGTTGTCCACTTGAGGGGAAGTGTTAAGAGTATCCCACATCAGAAAAGTGTGAGGAAAATAATCGGTATATAAGCTCTTGAGTTAAACTAACTAATAGATTGGATTCAATCTTTTAATGTGGTTCAGCCCAAGTGTCTTATTGCCCAATCCAGTTGTTCATACTTCATCCTAAATTCTATCATAGTTCCTTCCAGTTTCTTTCAACATCCAGCTCTTTTTTTCCAGTCCTAAAGAACATGCTCTAACTGTTTCGAAGTTTTGGTGTGTTATTGCGATTTGGCAGGGCTGTTGGTTTGAATTTTGATTGCCTAATTTCCACCTCCCGTATGGATCCTTTTGAATTTTATTTCTTTTCCAACTTTTTTTACGGAGTAATTTCTTGTGCCCTTTCCACACTTTTTTTTATTCGAATTGCTAAAAGAAAGTTTACATGATTAGGGAGCATTTTTTTTCAATTTAAAGGTAACTTAGTCTAACTCACGTCAATTAAAGCAAAAACAAGGCATGATAGAGGGTTGAATCATTTTGAATTGGAATAAGGCAACCAAAGAGTGAAGTTGAAGCCAAGAAATTCAAAAAAAGTTTTTGGTTTGCGTTAAGATGGCATGATGGTTGTAATCATAAATCCCAAAACAACTTCCATATTAAAATTCTAAGTTAGACAATGAAGAGAAAAAGTTAAGTGTTTGGAACTTTGGATGAATTAAAAATGATAAGAAAATGGAGATAAAAGAAAGGAATAATGAAAGTTTTGTAATTTGGGGTATATATCTTCTATTTTTTGGCACGATTTTCTCGTTGATGAAAAAGTTTTTAATATGGGTCCCAAACAAATTTTTCCTTTTCACATTTTTCTTTCTCATCCAAACATGAGAAATTGTGTTGGAAAAATGTTTTCTCATCTCTTCTTTTCATTCTCATCATTTTCTCACCAACCAAATATAATGGCTAATTAAATTAAACAAAATAAGTTAAGATTATTTTCAAAAAAATTCTCTCCACCCTAAAATAAATTCTCAGTTTACTATTTGCAGGATCAAACTTTATTTTATTTCATTTCTTATTTTCATTAGTTATTTGATTAAATAATGTAGTTATGTCACCATTAGTTTTGTATTCCACAATTTTTTTGGAGTATTTAAATATGCAATTTTTATTTTTAAAATTTATACCATTTTTCATATAAAACGATTTAAAATTAAGTTCAGTCAAATATCATAAATCGAAATACACAATTAAAATTGAGACAGAGAAGATACAAATAAGCAATCACAAAAATATAAAACACAAGAGATGTGACGGGTGGGGACCACCCCGCTCTTATAAAAAACCCAACTTCTAAAAGCATCTCCAATCATCCTACTTTGGCTTGCTAAAAGCCATAATATAGCAAGTCAACCCATTTTTCTCTTCTCCAATGGGTGTGTTAAATTTTAGCAAGCTTGCCAAAAAATGACTTTGGCTTGCTAAATATAACAAGCTCTCCAAATTCTAGGAAGCCAAGAGTTGTAGAATGGATTAGCAATCCATGGTTGGAGAATAGAACAAAATATCACTTGTTATATTACTACTCACTTGTTAAAATATAAAAATAGCAAGCCAATATAGTAAACAAGGTTGGAGATGCTCTAAGGTGTACTCTAAGAGTCTAAGGTGGTATATCCCAAGTATACACTACCCTCTCACAGACACCCACTGTATGTGTTTTGCACAGACAGTAAGTGTTTGTGTGTATCTTTGAGAAAGTGGTGTACACTTGGGACACACAATCTTGGAGTACATATAAGTTTTTCCATTTGAAAAACTAGGTCCACTAACAACTACAAGTCACTAGATTGGTGGTGGAAATATGGGTGCGGTGCTAGTAATTTTTCTTTTTTCGTTTGGTTTTTTATGGTTCTTTATGTTACTCTCAATGAAAATACAGATTGATATGAATATCCTATCGAGGAAATAATTTTGCACGTGTTCAAGCTCTAGAAAATGGAGACAAAGAAAGAGATGTAAAACTTTGAACTAATTTTTCTTTTTCTTTTGTTTTTTTATGGTTTTTTTATGTTCCTCTCAATGAAAATACAGATTGACACGAATATCGTATTGAATAGGGAATAATTTTGGACGTGTTCAAGCTCTAGAAAATGGAGACAAAGAAAGAGATGTAAAACTTTGAATGTTTGTGGACTCCAAAAGAGAGAGAAAGGATATTGGGATTTGATATTATTATTTATTGATTATTCTGAAAGGGATTACGTACACCTCTATTTATAGAAGATAGTGAAACATTAACCCCAACCATGTTGGCTTAAGAAATACGTCGACATAAATAACCGATACGGAACTCTTGAAGGAGCTTATAATTCCGTTCACCAAATAAAACTACATTACAATAAATAATAAGTACTAATTAATTAATTAATTAATATAATCCTCCATTTGTATCATCCTATATATAGAAACCCTCTTTTTCTCTTATCCATCTTTCTCGACTATTTTTGCAGAAATATTATTAGAACTAAACTTGATTTTTTTAAATATAAGCATGCTATTTATAATAACTACGTGATGATGACCTAATTACAAGCTTATTACTTTGGCCTGTTGCTAACAAACCTAATCATCCGCTAACACCACCCCTCCCCCTCAAGTTGAGCATGAGGTTAACAAATGCACAACTTAGATACTAATAAAAAATAAGCTAGAAAAGATCAGAGAACAAACATTGATAAATAAATCAGACTAGATTTGATTTTCTGTGGCAACAATGGATGAAGGTGGCATATTGTAAAAATAATAAAGAATGTTTTATTGATTGAATGAATAAGAGAGAAATACAAGATATGTATTTGTAGGCGGATGAATATAATATATTCTAGAATCCTCTACATTAAACTGGGTGACACTGAGTTTCAAACACGTGATCTCTTAGTCAATAAGACTCCAATACTATGTCGGAGCCTTGTTAACTAAGATGTCGCAAGTTCGATAATTAGCGCCACCTAGTTTAAAAGAAATTAAAGTTTCGCAAGTAAGACTAGAAAAGACTAGGTCTGCAGGTCTCCTTCCATTCATTTCCCTCTCTGTTCTAGCATTTAAACAATTAGATAGGTGGTTCGCAGAAGAAAAATCAAATTGTTATTTTCTGCTCATCTACACCTGATTTGTGAAAAGTGCAGCTCTGAAGAGTGAGCCTATGTGAGTGTAAATATGATACGGAGTACGTATAAACGGAATAATAATACTCAGGATTTTTTTTTAAACCTAAATATATCGGTAGTCAATAGAGCTTATGAATAAAAACTTGGAATTGGAAAATTAAGATCTAACAATTTATAAATCTAAAAATAAAAAATTAAAAGTTTTAAAATAGGATGAAGAAAAGTACAAAGGTACTAATCTGTTTTCTAGCTATCTAGATCGCAAGCCACTACAATCACCCATGAACTTGCCGTTGTCGCTCAGCCCGGCCTTGGAGCTGGTCGCAGTAACCCAGCGGTAGCCGGCTTCAATTTCAATCGGCAAAGATGAGGTCGAGTAATTGGATCGGATGGTTAATTGAAATTTAGATTAAAAAGAAAACACCAACACTTGTAAAATGGGAGCAATTGATAATTTTTTATAGCCACATTTAAATTAGAAGTGTGGACAATTTGAATCCCTCTTTATCTACTTACCGTGCTTATCCATGTGTGGCAAAATAAATGTGGTAAAAAGTCCTTTTTCCTCTAGTGACTAATTAATTAATTGAGCTTTTGATTGATGAATTGATTATTGATAAATACTCCGTAGTAAAATAATTAAGGTGTGGAAACTTATCTTGAAAGGAATAAATTATTGGAACTGCAATTCCATTCAACAATCTTTGCCAACAACAGTATTCATTATGACAATCTAATTTTTTGAATTCTATATATATAATTGAATTGAGCATTGTGAATAAAAAAAATAAAAGAAGATAAATACAGCAATTAATGATCAACCACCTCGAATAATGATGATGATGATGATGATGATAATTTATTAATAATAATAATAATAAAATAATAATAATAATAATAAATAATAATAATAATAATAACAAAACGACGATTAACAGATCAGAGTTGAGCCAGCAGGTTGTGGGCAGGATAACGGCATAATGCGTTCATGGGAGGATAAGTAAAAGGGCCGTCTAATAAGGCATTGGTGATGACGGAATAAGCCGTTTCCGTCAAGTGGTAGCCATCCCAGTTGACGTACATGGACGGATTCTCACAGAAGGTGGCTCCCTCGTCTCCGCATTGAACGCCGGGGTTGAAGTTGTATGGACCTCCTCCGCCGCAGCACGCCGTCAGCGCCCCCTCTGAAAATCCTGCATGCATGGACACGTTATTCTTAGAATAGGACCCATCACCCGGGGCTGGTCCGAGGATTCAGTGGCCCTAGACGAGATCAAAAAATGGGCTTTGGCTCTATTGCTCTAACAGCAGCAGTCCCGAGTATAAACTATCCCCTCCCTCCCTTAAACTCTTTCCCCTTTCTTTTTTTATCTTGTCCCACTAACTTATTCTTTTATCCATTAAAAAATCTCTTTTACCTCTTAATTTTTCATACTCTACCTATCACGTCATACTCTTTTACTAATAATCTATCCATCACATCTTATTTTTACATATTACATCAAAGTTATTTTTGGAAAGTCAACACCAAAATAACCCTACCTTAACTTTCCAAAAAGTCAATAAGAGATACTCTTTCGGGAACGGAGAGAGTATTTTTTAAAACAAAAATTAAGAGTATAATAATACTTATATCTGAATTATAATGTCCTATAAAACCATTCATGTTTGAAAAAAGACATGTCTGAAAAATGAGTAATTTTAGGGTTATTTTCTAATTATGACTCATCTATTCTACATATCTCATCCTACTCTATTATAAAGTAAAGACAATATTAAAAAATAGAAAAAAAGACTAAAGTAGGAGTAAACATTGAAAATATACCAAAATAGGACTTCTATGTTTTTATTCTTGAAATAGGAGTTAAAGTACATTTACATTACCAATCGTGGTCATGTACATTACCAAAAAGTATATAGTAATGTGCACGTGGACGGTGTCACATTATCACAGTGCAAACTGCTATTTCGAAAATAAAAACATGAAAGTCCTATTTTGGTACTTTTTCTATGTTTTAATCTTATTTATGGTGATTTTTATAAAAGATAATACTAATATTATTCATTTTAAGGGTGTGACCTTTCAAACGAGAATGATTTTATGTGACGGATGTAGTATTATAATAAAATATTGTAATGAAACCTATCAAAACTATGTTTTTAAATTTTTTTATAAAAAAATATACGATAAATATATATTTAAAAACATTAAAATGTTAGGAGCCCAACAAAATGAACATAGGCCGGTAGAGCACCTTGGCCCACTTTAATTGGGCCGGCCCTACAATCACATTAAATGAAGAAAACAATGAAGGTACAAGTAAACATAGCAAGTAGGGGTGCATACAAATCAAATAAAATGTATTCGATTCGTGATTCGTATTCGAAAAGGATGATTTGTATTCGCTATATTCGAATTCAAATCCGAATACAAATCATATTTTAGATTCGAATTATTTTCGAATTCGAATACAAATATTAATAGATTCGATTCGTTTATTATTCAGATTATTCGAATATTATAATTTATAAATAAATTTATATATATTCTAATATATTAAATATTTGTGTACACATTTTAACATATTTTAATATACTAAATTTTTGTGTACATATAAATTTATATATATTCGAATATTATAATTTATAAATAAATTTATTTATATTCTAACATATTTTTACTACATTTTACATTATTATAAAATAATAATTTAATATCTTTAAGAAATTTGTTTTAAGAAAAAAATTACTAATATTTTCGAATTCGAATATTCGAATACGAATTCAAATACGTCAAATATCTATCGTATCGAATACGAATGTTTTTTAAAATTCGAATTATATACGAATCCGAATTCGAATAAATATCACTTTAATCGAATACGAATCGAATAGTGATATATTTGCTTCGATTCAATTCGTATACATCCCTAATAGCAAGGAATAAGAAGTTCAAGGAACTAATTCAACAAAAAAAGTCATGTTTCTTATTGTAGGCTAATGAAGGATCTTAAAAAATGTTCCTAAATAGAAGTAAGTTGTCATCAAAATATCAAAATAGGAGTATACTCCCACCGTCCATAAATAAACTTCCCTTTTTGACTTTTTGAAGATTTAAGGGAAGAATATTTTTGTGTTGACTTTCCAAAAATAGCCTTGATGTGATGTGTAAAAGTAAGATGTGATATGTAGATTATTAATAAAAAAATATGATGTGATAGGTAGGGTATGAAAAAGTAAGGGGTAAAAGAAGTTTTTTAAGTGAAAAGAAAAGTTTATTTGGGGACAAAAAAAGGGAAGTTTATTTAGGGACGGGAGTATTATTTTTTATCTTTTAAATAGAAGTTTGATAGTGTCATGTAAATGATGATATTGTTCGTGATGATGGATAATATAACAATGTAAATAGTGACATTGTGATGGTGGAATATGGGGAGCGTGTGATGGTAGACCAATGGCCAAGAGTGGTCAACACCGGCGACGGAACTTCAGCAATCCACATCTGTGCTCTGGCAACCTACGACGGGGATCCGGTGACTGATGGTCGCATTCCAATGACAGTGTGACGTGACAGTACAACAGTGTGCAGTGTGGGAGTGACAATGTAAACTCTTATTATATAGTCTAAATAGTGCGGAGTATATCTTACCAGATGCTGCGGGGTCGGCATAAATTTGCATGGCAGCGTGGAAGAGATCGGCGTATACGATACGGGCGTGGGGATGGCGATCGCGGAGGCGATTGAGTTGTTCTTGGAGGAGATGGTTGTGGTAAGACGCCATTTCGTTCACCCAAATGAGACAGCCATTTTCATCGTAGTCTTCTTCCTTGGGACTTGGGTAATATGTCAAGTATGAAGCTGCGCAACCCAGTGGCAGCACGCCTGGTACCATCACCGTCATTGCTCCTGCCTCCACCAATCTCTGCACCATCATTTTATTTATTGAGCTTTCTTGTTCACCCCATCTCTACTAGAATATTTGTAATATTTTAAATTTTTGAAATCAATTGTAAAACACTTTTGATATATAATTAAATAAAAATTACGTGACATTAATAAGATAAAATAATGTTTTGAAAATATTCTAGAAGATAAATAAAATAAAATTATTTTTGTATCAAAATTGAATATAAATTTTACGAAGTACTTAACTTGTGGTCAAAGTTCATCATTTTAACTGAAAAATGTTAAAATTGAACAAATTAAATACTCTCATCAAAGTTCTTTACCTATTTACTACTCCATCGGTCCTTTTTGGATATTTCCACTTTGACTTCCAAAATCATTTTTTTCTAAACTTCAATAGCAAAATAAAGAATATATCGATTTTATGATACAAATTTAATAGTAAAAAATATATTAAATAATACTAAAACATATGTTATTTTCCAATGTAGTGCTTAAACTTTTTTATTCTCTAAATATTACTTGAATAATATATGTACAGTTGCGGAAACAATGTTCAGTAATGATGGATATTTAGTTTAAACAGTGTCAAGTGATATTAGACATTTATTTGAACAATGACTAGTTGACATTGAACAGTCCTACAACATTAAAAAAATAAATACATATGATGTCACATTGTAAAAGTGAATACTCCCTCCGTTCTCAAAAACACTTCCTCTTTCATTTTTTCCACTTCCAACAAAACACTTCCCTTTTCTATTAAAAAACCACTTTTACCCTTACTTTTTCATACCCTACCTATCACATCATACTTTTTCTCTAATAATCTATCCATCACATCAGGGGCAAAATTGGAAATCAACTATAATTTAACACTTCCTTATTTTTGCCCCAAATCAAATGGGAAGTGTTTTTTCAAACGAAGGGAGTATATTTTAGGACTAGTTAGATAAATTTTTCAATTCAATTTCAATAAATTAGTTTTTGAAATATAGTTTTGATATATTACATTTTTATAATAAATCCCATGTATAAGCATGGGATTAAAAAGTTTGGATGTGTGGACGGGACACAAAACGCTGGCTTAATGACGTGGGAAAAATTTAGAAGAAAGAAGAAAGAATATTGAACTCGAACTAGACCGGTCCAATCTTTTAATGCTCTAACTTGCAGTGTCACTTCCATGTGATGTGATGATGAGTATTTTTAAATTTTACTTCATTCATTTCATTTAATCTTCCTTTTTAGATTAAAATTTTAACTAAAATCGTTTCCGTTTTAAATTATGAAGTCTCTTTCTTGAGAACGAAAATTTACTAACTATGTGTAAAGGGCTGAATATCATCAACTTGGCTTTTGCTGATGATCTCATTATAGCTTGCAAAGCTGATAGGGCATCTGTTAAAACAATCATTCAATGTCTAGCCCATTTTAAATCAGTAACTGGCCGGGAAGTAAACTATTCTAAATCTCAGATGGTTATGGGAGGTGTGAATGACCATGAGGCTGAGGAATTATTGAAGGAAGCTAAAATGAGCAGAGGAAAGCTCCCATTTAAATATCTTGGGGGACCTATTACAGCAAACAGAATATCAGAGAGGGAATGTGAAGCTCTGGTCCAGTAACTACAACACAAATAACAGTTTGGGCATCTAAACACCTATCTTATGCAGGAAGATGCAAGCTGATTAATTCAGTACTGATGGGGGTTATTTCCTTCGGGTGCAGACTTTTCATTATACCTATAATGGTAATGAAAAAAATTCAGAGTATATGTAGAAATTTCCTTTGGAGCTCAAAAGCAGACTATGGAAAAGTCCCATCAGTAGCCTGGGAAGATGTTTGTAAACCTAAGAAGGAAGGAGGACTAGGGATCAAGAACTTGGTGAACTGGAATAAAGCATGTGGCCAAGGACTCCTATGGGACATAGCACAAAAGAAAGACATTCTCTGGGTCAAATGGATCCATAACAAATATCTTAAAAGAAATTCAATATGGGACATCTCACCCAAATCTGGAATGTGTTTCTATCTGAGGAAAATTTTACTCAATAGAGATAGTTTTGCTGGGATGAACAGCCTAGAGAGTTATGAAGTTCAGAAAGGGTATGATTGGTTACAGGGTGAAGGCACAGAGTTCCAAGCATATCCCATAGTCTGGAATAAACTGACTATGCCTAAACACCAATTTCTGATGTGGCTTGCTTGGAGAAATAGAATCAGCACTAAGGTCAGGCTGAAGAGATTCATGGAGATAGACACTGTCTGTGTGTTATGCCACAAGGGGGATGAAGATAAAGAACACCTGTTTTATAAATGTGATTATACTAAAGAAATAATGGATGACATTGGCCACTGGTTAAAGTTTAGATGGAAGGTTGCCAGTGATGGGGAACTGCAAGAAGAATTCAAAAGAGTTAAAGGGAGGAGAAGGAGACAGACTATTATGGCTGGATTTGCTGCCATCTGCTATGCAGTTTGGAGAGCACGAAATCTCAAGATCCATCAACAAAGAAGTGTTGCTGCAGGGGAAAGCAAGGAATGGATCAAAACTCATCTGAAATCCTTTATTAATTTTAAGCTCAGGAGAATGTATTTGTGTTAGATTTTGTATGTTTTGGTGGTTTTATTCTCAACTTGTTGATGTACTTTTGAAGTGTGTTTGAGGTGAATAAAGTTGTGCTTTTGTTCAAAAAAAAAACTATCTAAATATTGGTGTAAAATTTTTTAAAAAAACTTTATTTATTCTTGATTATTTGTTCTTTTCTAACTTTTTGCAGTCAATTACTTAAATCTTTGACATATAGTTAAAGAAAATTTATATTGTATATCGATTAGATTAAATAATATTTCGAAAATATTGTATAAAACAAATGTAATAAAATTAATTTGGTATCAATATCTAATGCTACATCCCTCACGAAGTATTTGTTTATTTTTGTCTATTTTCAGTCAATCATTTTCAACCATTGACTTATAATTAAATAAAATATATATTGTATATTAACTAGATAAAATAATATTTTAAAAATACTTGATATAATAAATCTAATAAAATTATTTTTGTATCAATATCTTATACTATTTTTATTTAATTTGGCGTTAAAATTTACCAATTTTGAACAAAAAAGTGAAAAGTAAACAAATATTCCGGGACAGAGGGACCATTATTTAAGTAATAAGTGGTCAATATTTTTCAATTTTAACTAGAAAAAGTCAAAACTAGACAAATACATAGAAAGAAAGTGGTAAGAAATACTTTGTATATAATTTAAACTCATACATAAAAAATTGAATTAAACAATAGAAGATGTCTTAATTACTTTATTTTAACATATGATTTTAAAAATAAAAGAAATTAGAAAAAGTGGATAGGAGAGTGTATTGTTGTTGTTAAATTATTATTCAAATTATTATTATTATTTTATTAGAAATCACCCTAAATAGGACTAAAACATAGAGAAGAGTATTGAAATAGGACTTTTACGTTTTTCCCGAAATAGGACTTACATGGACACCATTGGCAATGGTTTGAGCAACGATTGGGATAAAGGGCGTGATGTCATTCACATTCTTTCCCGAAAGAAGCGCATGCGTATAGTCATTGCCACCGAACTCTCCCAATACAAACAAAGACTCCTCCATCACACGCTTGCATTCTGTAATTAATTTATTTATTAGTTACTTCCTAATAAATTAATTACAGTATTACAAACGGATGAAAAAGAAAGAAAATAAAAAAGAAAGGGTTTTTTAATTACCGGAAGAAGGAGAATTGCACAAAGATGAAAGTGTATTTAGTAGGAACCAGTCCAATTGGTCTGTCATGGACACGTTTGTGACCGTATCGTAAATTCCTCTCCGTTCGTAAAACTGGGCATCCACCGCACGTGATCCCACCACCGCAAAGTTCACACCGGTGTTGTTGTTGTTATTATTATTATTATTATTATTATTATTATTATTATTATTATTATTATTATTATTATTATTATTATTAGGATCGCTTGTTTTAATATCTTTCAGCTTCTGGAGGGAAGGTGGTGGTATGTCCAACCCATAATGCTGTGCTGCAAATAAAAAATAAGATTAAAAAATAAAATAAAAAATTCGTGCCAAAGTTTGATAAGTCAAGCCTACAAAAATACTCTTCCTTCTTATTAATATGACTTCCTCCTTTCCAAATTTGGAACAATCAATTTTTCTATAGATACGTACGAGGGTGTTTGTGAGTGTGCTGAGTTATGTATAAGTAGAAGTCATAATTTAGAAGCAGAAAGCATGCATTTGTAGTTTTGCTAGAAAGCACTTCTAGACCTTAATTTTAACTTCTAAAGCCATAATTTATAAGCTAACGCAGATTAGCAAACATTTAAAATTGTGTTTTAGTAAAGTAAAAGCTATAAGTTATTTTCAAATGCAATCCCAAACACCCTCGTAATAATCGTGCATATAGTAATGATTTTATATTCCCTCCTTCCCATAAAATCTTTTCTTCTTGAATCCTTAAAATGAGTAATTTAGGTATAGTCATGTCACCTCTAATTTTGTAGATCTTTTCAAATACGTAGTAGTTTTTAAATATATAATTTTTATTTTTTAATTCCATAAGAATTTTCATATAAAATAATTTGAAAAAAAATTCAATTAAATATTATGACATATAAAGGAAATATTATTATTGGATGTAGGGAATACATATATACGAGGAATTAGAGACGTAAACAAATCAAATACTTTTAATTCGATTCGTGATTTGTATTCGAATATATTGATTCGAATCCGCATTATTCAAATACAAATTCAAATTTCAGTTTTGATTCGAATATTAAACAAATACAAATACAAATAGGAGCATATTCGATATTCAAAATTTTGAATATATGTATATACACATAAACTATGTTTCAACATCAATATAATCAAGCAAAGTAATATAGTATAAAATGTATTTAAATTATTAAGAATTCAACAAATTAACGTAACACCAAAATCTAAAGCATATGATTTTTAACAGTTATATTTTATAAAATACTCCCTCTGTCCTAGAAAACCTTTCTCCTTTCTTTTTTCATCCGTCCCAAAAACCTTTCTCATTTCTATTAAAAAATCACTTTTACCCCTTACATTTTCTGGGGAGGAAAGATCTATTTACAAGTGGTCAATCGGTTAGATTATATTCTTCTTGAGAGGGAATGTTAAATATCTTACATCGCAAAAGTGAAAAGAAAATAATGAGCGTATATGATCTTGAATTAAACTAAATAATCTTGACTATTCTCTTACGAACTTGTTTGTGACTCCCTGGAGGGAAGGGATTGAATATTAATGTTTTGCTCTTTCTCATAAAACTATTTTTTTTTTTGAATTAATGAGTAATGGAGTGCATGCAGTTTTTGAAATTTGTTTACTTCTACGGAGTAATAAATATTATCTTCACAACCATTTTATAAAGTAAAATTTGCACTAAATAGGACTAAAACATAATGACTTTTTCAATGTAGGACTTAAATTTTTTTATTCTCTAAATAGGACTTAATAATGACCTCGTGGGAGGAATAATGTCCAGTAATGATAGATATTTACTTGAATAATGACTACTTGATAATGATCAAAAGTCCTACATTGGAAAATAAAAACATATGGTCCTATATTGGGAAAGTCATTATGTTTTAGTCCTATTTAAGTAAATTTCTCGGGTAAAAATAAGGAAAGTGTAAGTTTGGTTGACTTTCCAATTTTGTCCCTGATGTGATGGGTAAAAGTAAGATGTGATAGTTTGGTTATTAGGGAAAAAGTATGATGTGATAGGTAGGGTATGAAAAAGTAAGGGTAAAAGTGGTTTTTTAATAGAAAATGGAAGTGTTTTGTTGGAAGTTAAAAAAATGAAAGAGGAAGTGTTTTTTAGAACAAAGAGAGTATAAAAGATTGTGAAATTTAGAATATAAAATCAAAACATTTTTTAGTTAAGAACTCAAAAAAAAAAGCATATATACATACCTATGAAATCGAGGATGAGTCGGCCATCGGAGCAGCGGCCAGTGGGATGGCCAAAGAAGGTTTCGCCGTACGGAGAAAAGTACATGTGGGGGACCTTGCCGCCGGTCTGGAGGTGGATCAGGTTTCCGGCGTCGGTGAGGGAGTCGCCGAAGCCAAAGATGGCCGTGTAGCATGCGGCGGCGCCGCCGGTTATACACGACGCTAGTAATAGAACGGGAACATAAGAATAGGAGAAACGAGCCATAAAGATGACTTTGAACGCCAAGCAAAATTGAATTTTTGCGGAGTGCGTTGGCATTTATAGCTATGTGAGGAGTCATGTGGGCAATAGATGGGAGAATCCGGTATGTATAGACAAAATATTGACCCGACCTCTTTTTTATCCAAGAATCATATTCGAAAATATTAGATTTTGAAACAAAGGTTTTGATAACGGAACCTCCTGAAGTTGTCGAATTGGAATTGACCGGCTAAAAATGAGTCAAATCCAATCGAACTCGAATATGACCTGACCGACTGGCTAATGTAAGAGTTTTTCAATATCGTATATTTAACTACTCATTCTTAGTGTGTATATTTATATTTTCGAACAAAATTTTAATAATATTACATAAATATCTTACTCTTTCTAAAAGTTGCTGTATATTTTTTGATTCTTTATATTGATTTATATATTTAAAAATTACTTCAGAATTTAAAATAATATAATCTAATAAATTTAATATGTAATACATGTTTTTTGATATTTTAAATTTATTTAATACAAAATGTAAGTGTTAATGTGAATTTAAAAACTTTAAAGTAAAAGTAATAACACATTGGGTCAATTCGAACCCGATGACTTTTGGTCAGGAACATACAGTTCTCAACCGAATCCAAAGTAAACCAAATTCTAAGAGACAGAACCTGAACATGACCAGACCGGCCGATTTGCCAGCTCTAGCAGTGCCAGTGAGCATTATAACCGAGCCAACCGCAAAACCGGTAACCGTAGCCTGAATTAATTGAAAGTCTTGTTTCCAATTCGGTCTCGATCAGACTTACCAAAATTAATTGATTAGATTGGTTTTTTTCAGTCGAGTTTCGATCACGAACTTATGAGACCCGAAGCGACTAAATAACCGATCCTAGCCCATATTATTAGAGAGAGAAACCATTTATTGTTAAATACTGAGTGTGTGTTTCGTGAGCAAACAAGATATGAATTTTGATTTCTTCATATATCAAAGTCTTTTTTTGATTTTTTGTAAAGTCAAAAGAGATATCGAATTCGATATCTCCAGATATCATAAATCCTTCAGATGAAGTTTTTTTAATATCTCTTGAATTTGGGAGATATCAATATGTGAGTGTGATATTTTTCTAAACCGTTGTTCAATCCTCTGCCACCAGCTACCAATGTCACCGCCAACCACCTCCGTTGTTGATCACTCCTGCTTATCACTAATTAAATCATGATTTTAAATCTTTCAAAATAAATTCATTTCATATTTTAAAATTCATATCATGTATCATAAATTTCACAACTCATATCTTATCATATCTCTAAAACTTACCAAACGATGTCTTAATAAATCTATTAGTGCAGCTCAGCCTAGCCCAACCATTAACCCCCATTCGGCCATTCCTCATCAATTCATCTTCTACGGTTCTACCCAATCAATCTATTCTCAGTTGGTAGAAGGCCGCCGCCACTTCTTTCCGCGTCCGCCATCCGAGTGCCGCCACCGCTCCATTCCTCGGCGGCGCCATCTCCATCGCTGCGTCTCCTCCTCCTCACCGGCCTTGGCGACTCGTCCCACTACAGGGTCCGCATAGGAGCGCACACCTTCATCTATTAATGTTCTATTCAAACAAGTGATATGCCAGTTCCGGTTCATTTGCTATACAAAAAAAAGTGACATGGTTCATTTGCTATATGGTTTTCTAAAATTCCAATTCATTTGCAATTGTAGTTCATTTGCAATTGTAGTTCATTTGGCAGTGATAACTAGATTGGGTAATAAGACGCTTGAGAATAAACACATTAAAAAATTGAATTCAATCGATTACTTAGTTTAACTCAAGAGCTTATATACCGAATTATTATCGATTATTTTTACTCTCGAACTTCCGATGCAGGATGCACTCTAACACTCCCCCTCAAAAGGACAACCGGACCATTTTGAATCTAACCGGTTGACCACATGAAAATAAACTCCCATTTTCTTGACTCTTTTTGAGTGCCAACACCTAAAGGGTCACGAGTCGCTGAGTATGGACTTCCAGACGAGCAATCGTGTTAGACGAGCCACATGCCGTTGGATACATATTTCATACGGACAACTAGGCTAAAGACTAACAGGCCGCTAGGAATGAACGTCGTCTAGACGGACACCTTGACACACAAGGTGGGCCAAAACCTACTCTGATACCATGATAGAATTTAGGATTGAGTAGAGATAACTGGATTGGGTAATAAGACACTTGAGAAGAACCACATTAAAAGATTGAATCTAATCAATTACTTAGTTTAATTCAAGAGCTTATATACCAATTATTTTTACTCTTGAATTTCCGATACGGGATGCACTCTAACAGTTTCAGTTATTTTGGTGTTTGGTTGTTGACTGTTTTTTTAGAATATTATTATAAATTAATACTCCGATTCATGGTCACCCTCAATTCTTGATTAGTTTGATATAATCTCAACTACTTCTTTGGTCTCCAATGTGATTACAATTTTTATTTCTCTCCTCTCGATAACTTTTGTTTGGTTATGCAATTTCATTAAATATTTGATAGAATAAAATATTCTTTTCACCTTTTTGTAGAACTTTTGATGTAATTTTTTAACATGTAGTTTTTTTTTATTTCTTATCGATATATTGATTTATAAATAATATAATTTCAAAAGGTGAAGTATTTCTCCTCGCAAATCCCAATTTGGGGACGGAGGGAGTATAACGGGAGTAAATAGCAGTGCTATTTTTTCAAGTCAAAGTGGATGAATTTTGGATTTTAATTAAATAAAAATTATAATGTATTTGTAATATAAAAATGATATAATTAAATTTACTTATCGAGAACTTCTAAAATTAGATTTCATTGAATTAAAATACATAGTACAATGCAAATTGAAAGTATTTAATAAATAAAGTTTATTTGGTTAAACTTGAAAATGTCGAACTAGACAACCACACTAGAATAGAGAGTATGTTTTATGAAATCTAAAACATAAGTGTTTGAAAATAGCTATAAGCTTAATCTTATTATGAGTCCATTAATAGTCCATTATTACTAAGTCCTAATACATATCCTAAAGCTCCCCACAAATTGATCGAGAATGAAGATAATGTATGAACAATGGGAGGAATAAAGCTAGAATTAGAAAATAAAACAACTCGATAAAAAACTCGGACAAAATTTTAATTTTTTACGCCAACAACAGATGAAGGCGGCTGATCGAGCAAACGACCAACATTAATGACCAATGACTACCACATGGTTTCACATGGATGACTAACAAGTATCCCAAACATAGACATATCGGACTGAGATGCGACCATGTGACATGCCCTATATATAAACTAACATGTTGAACATACGATCACTTGGATTTAAACATACCAAAAAGCAACAAAAAACAATGTTATAAAAAGCGCCATCAAGACCGGCGCTCTTTATATATAAAAACTTCTTCTTCCGCGGGTGGCGGTGACCAGCAACTGCACCGGTGACAAGGTTAATATATAAGTTGTTTTGAACAATTCACTTCATCAGCTGAAGAACACACACGCCACTTGATTGCAGCTACTTGAGAACCAATACTGCCATGACAATTTCCAATTTTGTTCATCTACTAGATGCAATTTCTAATTAACTAGTATCACACCCGTGAGTTGCACGGGTCATAGTTATGGTACTAACTTGAGATCATTTTTAAGAATATAAATTGGTATATAATGGAATATAGAGATTTCATTATTTTAAAGTACAAAAGTAAAATGATTTACAAATTTCAAAAGACTTCTTTATAAACTACATCACTCGTATGTATAATTTGTGTGAGCATTCACTTCGTTGTATATCAGAATCTTCAAGCCATTGTGATTTATTACTCTTTAAACTGCAACATACACTTTCTCATGACTAAATACCAGTTTTCGTAACAATAATTCAATATGTTTCAGATAATGTTCTTGATAATAATTCAATAATTTGACTTATCTAAGTAATAATTCAACATATTAGTGTATTTATTTTGGAATTTGTTTTTTTTTAGTTTTATTTTCGTATTTAAGTGGTACCATTAACTTACCCTATGGTATTTATTTTCTATTTTATTTTAGATCACTTACCATTTTTACACGTATCCATGCTTGTAAATTATAGTATTAATAGTATTTATTTTAGAATACTTATACAATTGTTACATGTTTCCATTCTTATAGTATTAATAGTATTAATTTATAATTTTTTAATTTTTGCATTTAAATGGTACCATTTGCTTAATGTACCATATTAATTTTTAAATTTATTTTAATAACACTTATCATTTTTACATGTTACCATGCTTGTAAATTGTAGTATTAATTTATAGTATTATTTTGTAGTTTTCTATTTTATTTTTTTTTATTTAAATGGTATCATTTATTTACCGTATCGTATCTATTTTCTAATATATTTTAGAATACTTATCGTTTTAATAATTATTTTATTTTCTAATTTATTTAGAACACTTAACTAATTTATTTTAGAACACTTACCATTTATTTTATTTTGTGTTTAAATGGTACCATTTGCTTATCGCGGTGACATACCATTCCATATTTATTTTCTAATTTTCTAATTTGAACACTTACCTTTTAAAAAAATCATGTTTTTAAAGTATAGTATTAATATTAATTTTGTAGTTTTTTATTTTATTTTCGTATTTAAATCGTACTAATTAAGTACAATTTTTTTCTCTCCTCTCGATAACTTTTGTTTGTTTACGCGATTTCATTAAGTATTTGATAAAATAAAATATTCTTATTAGTTCTTGTTTTGTAGAACTTTTGACGTAGTTGTTTAATATGTAATTTTTATATGGGAGAAAGACCAAAGTAGGACTAAAACATTGAAAAAATACCAAAATAGGACTTCCATGTTTTTATTCCCGAAATAGGACTTACATTACCATACATAATCATATACATTACCAAAAAAGTATAGTAATTTGCACATGTACACTGTCACATTACCACAGGACAAAGTCACATTACTACAGTGCAAAGTCTTATTTCGGGAAAAAAACATGAAAGTCCTATTTTAGTATTTTTCTCTATGTTTTAGTCCTATTTAGGG